>PVLD010003978.1:0-132997 GCA_004027595.1 Dinomys branickii
TACAATAGTAGAACCATGTTAGTCCTCCTGCACATATGTATATTCATATATATTCCTCTATACATACATACATACATTTTTGTCTTTTTCTTTTCTCCTTTCCTTCGTCCCATCCGTTCTCTGTTTTTGAACAGATTTCCTTCATGACTTTTAGTTTATATTCCCACCCTCGGGTTCTTACACCAGTGATATAATACGTGAAATAAATCAGCGATACATGTGCAGGCAACGTATTATAATACTGTCATTTTTAGCAACACAGAAGAACCCAGAGGATATACATGCAGTAAATGAGGCACAGGAAAGAAGCCACAGGATCTCACCTGCACGCAGAATCTGAGATAGAACAGTACAGGGGCTCCCAGGGCTGCGGCTGGGAGGGCGGGGCTGGGGAGAAGTGAGTCAGAGGACGATTTCAGGGAGACAGAGGAGCAAAGCTAAGAGGTCTGCAGTACAACATGGTGAATATGGTCGGTAGTTAGTGTATTTAGAAAATAAATAAGAGCAGATTTTAAGTGTTCTTACCATAAAAAAATAGTATGTGAGGCAAGCACGTGGTAATTACTAGATTGAATCAGTCCATGATTATACGTATTGCAAAACAGCATGTTGTAAGCCAGGAATATATGCAATTTTTGTTTTTCAATAAAAACTAAAATATTAAAGACTCCTACTTATAGTAGCGCATTTGGGCAGCACGAATGGGACACCCAAAGAAGATAATTTTGGTGGGGCTCTTCAGTGAATAAAGAAAAAACAGAAAAATCTCAGCTGCAGAAAGGACAGACTAGATTGAGACAGTGATGCCTCCCTTTACCCTCACTAGAATTCCACAACCACGGTCCTTCCCCATAGGGTGCCCCCTCAGCACCACTGCTGCCTAAAACTGCCGCAAGCTGTAAGAGCAGCTTCTGTGTTTATCTTCTCGGAAGCCGCAGCCTGCTGCTCAGTTTCCTTATTATCTCCTCTCATCGCGCTTCTGTGTGCCAGCAGAATGATAAGTAATGAAGAGTCAGGAAGGTCTCAGCACACTACTAATAAGGAACAAGTGGTTAGCACAACTCCAGGGTGCTGTTTGTGAGCCACTTAGGAGACTGTGTCATTTACACACCAGAAAGAAATATCAGTGTGAAGGTAAACCTGTATTTCAGCATTGTAATTTTCTGTCTGTTTTGTGCTTTCTCTATATTTTGTTTTCAATTGGCTTTATTGAGATTTCTTTCTAAAGAACTATTAATTATCCTTTAAGAGTGACCAATCTAAAAGGCAGAATCTCTTTAAACTTGTTCTATATTTGCTTTTATTTGCCAGAAAACATTTATTCTATTTCAGGTGGCATAAAAAACTTAACTGCTTTTGCAAAAGGAAAATTTTTGCGTATCGTCTAATAATAAGGTGAATGACACGATAAACATTTTCTTTATCCCCGTTCACAGTGAATTGCCATTGCACTGACACTACCATCCCTGGGCTGTTGGAGGATTCCAAGGTGCCTGCCTCATAGCATCTGGACTTCAACACACTGAGCTGTCAAACTGTGCTGCACAGTAACTGAATTGTGCATTGGCAATGCACATTTCTCCAGTTGAGGCTAGTATTATAAAGATTTAAAATGCAGAGGCACACCAATTATATATATATATATATATATATATATATATTATATATAATATATATATCCAACAACCTTGGAAAAGATTTGATTGAGTGTGAGTTTAAAATAAAGTTTTACACAAGCTCATGAGTGCTTTACTGAATTATTAGGTATTTTTTTCCTAATGAAAACTTGGCTTCTATGTTAAACAGCTAATGAAAGATGTATTTGCTTTAGATTACTATTTCCATGTAATGAAACTTAATTTACTTCCAAGAACTGCTCCTTTAATTATTACCAGCTTGTATATTATAGAGGACAAAAACACACTGTGAGGTATAGTTACCTGTTTGAACGAGTACTACATCGTATGCTTAATCACAACATAAAACTCCTTATCCATGAGTATTTATTGCAATGATAGTTGAATTCAGAAGAGTTGTTGATGTTAAAGAATACTTAATTTCATGTATTAGATGAACACCTAAGATAAAGAACACGTAATAGATCAATAAGAGTGTTCCACCGTATATCTTCTTAATAATTAACATTCAATTTTTGTCTGCATAATTCCTACTAAAACTGCCCTCAATATTCCTAATTCAGACAGAAGCCACTGCGGGCTATGTAGACTTTTTGACTTAACTTGGAGGCACAGTGCACTGCGTTTCCCCCACGGTAGTGAGGCACTCATTCCCAAGGTGCTGAGAGAGTTTCTGCTGGGAACTTTTGTCTGATTCTCCGTTTCTCCTGGACCCAGTGGCTCTCAAACTTTAGCGGGTGTTAAAACCATTGGGAGAACCCACTGGCCATGCCCTAGACTCATCATTTCCTAGACCTAGGCCGGGGCTTCATATCCTGGACTTACTGAGAAAGTGATGCTGCTAAACTGCTCTTCTCCTGGGAATAACACTCAGAGAATCACTAACCCGAGCTGAGGTTGCTGTTCATATGAGCGTTAGTTCTCTCCCTGGAGCATCCCAGATCCAGGGAGGGTAAAACCCCTGGCCTACACTGCCTCAAAAGGAAAGATCTGAAGGACCATCTCAGCTACAGCTCTCCAGGTAGAATTGGCTGGTCACTTGTTATCACAGCAATCCTTTGCTGTCTATAGGTATTGATCTAGTGAGTGTTTTAAGACCCAACTGATCTACTTAACTCACTTATTTAACATTCTAGTGACTTTCTAAACCCTGTAGAATGTCATCCAAATTTGTGTTTATCCTCAATTCTAGATTGGCAAAACATCTTAGTTTCTACTGGCTACTGAATGCTTCTGGGGAAAAACGTAGAAATTCATAACACCGTGCTCTAAAGAAATCCTTCACACTGACAAGGAGAAAGAAATCAAGATATTTCATGGTACAGTTTAGTGGGGACAGTGGTATCTCCTCCATTCATGAACTTAATTCTGTCCACAGTTATAGTCACAAAGCAAACTGGACAACAACCAAATGAAATTCAGTGATTAAGTTTAACGTTGATCCCATGGAAAAATTGATTTGGTTCTCATCCTATTTGGCTTATGACTAGAATCCTGGAAAGAATTAGGTCCATGGATGGAGGTACTGCTATATGTGGTAAATAGGTCTAGGTGAGACTTTGATATCACAGTGTTTAGAATCCTAGTAATAATTGAGTTGTGTGTCCTGTATTACCAAAGATAGCTAGATTCTCAGGAACTTGTTCACAGACAGCGAGAACACTCATGAACTTCACAGAAATCTCATCAGAGGCAGAGGCCAACGCCTGTAAGTAGTCAAGATGATCTGCATCTCACTAAAGGTACCAGAAGACATCAGGTAAAGACCACACAATGTGATGTACATGTTGAATATGTGTTGAAAGATGACTCAGAAGCAGAAGCATAAGAAGGAGAAAAGCTTTCAGTTTGGGGTAGTTACCAGATTTCAAAAGGCAGAATTTAAAAAACAACATAAAGTGGAAAAGGCTATTATATATTTAACTACTAAGTTTGGGACTTAAACTGTGACACAATTCTACTTTTCTTTTAATGCTCTTTCCCACCATTAAAATATTCTGACCTGTCATTATAACTTAAGGAGATTACAAGGTGATTTCTAAAAATATCACATAGGTTATCGTAAGAAGCTTAGGTCAAAAACAATGTGATTTTGTGCTAATATTGTTGGAACTACATTGTGAGCTCATTTCCCTCTGTTCTAAAGATGATTAAGAGATTGGTCTGTGCCACATGTCAATGTCACAGGGTCAAATTTTTATACAGTTTTCATTCATAAAACTAACGATCTTTGTATTGTATTATATAAAACATGATCCATTCTTAGAGTCTCATAAAATATGTGGAAAACATAAAATATAAGTAAAGTTAAACAGCTGATAAATAGTAAGCCATTTCTGGGTCAGTGTGTCCCTGAGAGCAGGATTACTGTGTCTGGCCATGGAGCAGTATATCCATTGCCATTTGTGCTATACTTTGCTGTTACAAATGATTATTCGCTTTTAGTGTATGCTTGACATGTACTTACTGCTGTACTAAGTAGGCATTGAGGATACAAAGTTGAGCAGTTTAGAATTCTCACCCTAACAAAGCTGGCTGTCTAATTCAATGTAGAAAATTAAACCATTACCGAACATTTTGTACTACAGTCAGTCTGTGGCATGTTCCGGGTGCTAAAGGATCAGAGAGTCTGTCTTCTTCCCTAGGAGGGTACAAAGGGGAAACTGTGAGGGATGCCTTTACAGAGAGGTAACTGCAAGCCTGTTCTTTGCTTGGATTCACTTAGTTGTCCATCCTGTCTTCTTGGCTTATTGTTCTCAACAACATCTATAGAATATGTGGAGAACCCAACATCAGGAGATAGAGAAGCCCTGCCAAGAAGGACCTGAGTCTGTTCCAGTACCCCTTCATGAAGCATGATGTCCTCTAATGCTTTACCCTTTGTGGGTTGCTTGCCAAGGTCCTTCAGCAGGGATGCAACTGGATTACAGGTGAACGAGACTTCAACTTCCCCAGGCAACTTCCTTAAGTCTTTGGGAATTGGCTTCCAACGAACCCAGACTTTGATGCCCCTTACTTCCTGCTTACAAATAATGTACATGCACCTCATGTACTGCACTGCATATGAATGTGTTCTATCTCAGTGGACTCAGATACACTGGTAAGCAGTGCACGCATCAACTTACTGTACAGTAACAGCTGGCGTACACCTTGTTATGTGTAGGAATGTTGTATAATTTTTAAGTATGCCCTTTTTTATAGGGAAGAGACCAGAATGAATCTTGTTAAAAATATTAGACTGGAGTCAACTAGTGCCACAAAACCTGGAGATTTAATTGTGACATTTTACCTCAGAAATTGATGGTTTCAATACTATGACAATTCCTGCAGTAGGTTTTTATTTTGAGAAAATTGCAACATAATCTTATAAATCTGAGCAAATGTTTATGTTCCTAATGTTACCAGAATAATTCCTTTTGGCTTAGAACAAAATATCCAACATTAATATCATGTAACAGTTCCAATACTGGGACCCTTGTTGTCTTGATTTTCTTGGTTTGGGAGCTGTTCAGTTTAATCCTTTGCATCACAAAGCCACACTTCTTGTTCTTGGGTTACACTTGTTCTGAGTTTTGCCAAGATAATTGTGAGTGAGTTTTGTTACTCTGAGCAAATAATTAACGTTCCTGAGTCTCTTTAAACAATCTAGAAGGTACCCTAATACCAATTAAGAAAAGGCAACAATAGTTTGTACAACATATACTGCAAGTTCTATGGCAATATTTTTTTATTTATTGGCTCCATTGAATGTAAAGAAATAGACTGTACATCAATTTATAACCTGTCCTCATATTTCCCTGTGGTGCACAATCATACTGAAATTGTATGTGATCTTAGCTGAATGACATGGTTCTGTAGTTGTATTCAAAATATTCATTTTGGAGAAAAATTCTTCATTTTATCTTTTCTAGGTCTACTCTTTTGTCCAACAGATTAAACTAAAATGCTCAGGCTGATGTTGCTATGTTGTTTGAGATTATGATTCTTTCCACCTGGAAAGCAAGTCAAAAGAATAGCAGTTGATTAGCCATTTATTTCCAAATACCCACGTACACGTAGAATTCCACTGGATTTTTCATTACTTACCTCTATGTTGTACACATACAGAGTAAACTTTAAGAGGAGAATAACAATTGCCACTCAGTAAGTCATAGGTTAGGACAGCATTAAGTATAGAAAAATGTGGAAGAGGCAAATGTGTCTTTAATGACATCAGCTACATATTCTTATTGATTGATTGCTTTCCTTGACCTTTTCTACTATGTAGTAGCTTTATAGAGGTTCTCCTTGTCACTGTTCCCTCTAAATTCCTTTTCATATTAACTTTTCAAACATTCTTTCACACAAAAGGGATTGATAGTTGGGCACACAAAAGAGACCGATAGTTGCTCAGTGTAAGCCCTCCCAGGAGAGCTGTCGTTTTGAGACTTTACCTAAACAGAACAATATTTTACTCTAGGAGTCTGAAAAATATAGTCAATAGAAAAGGAACTAAGAGACAAAGATTTCCCTGGTATTCTTACATCGTATCAGGTAGATAACTTTCTACTCCATCCACTATCCCTAACAAATCAGGCCTTGCTTGGCAATAACATTTGGAGCAATGATACTTCCAATCCTAATTCTGCCTTCCCATTGCTACTCTTCATAAATCATCTTTTAAAAATATATCTAAATAAAAATAATTATATGAACAACTATGTACAAACTGATTCTAGTTTGTAGAATTCTAGTATCAAACTGATTCTGTTCTTCTGCAAATTTCCATGAAAACTCACAGTATACAGACACCTAAGGTAAGTAATTCTGAGATAAAATGTGGATAAGCCACATCTCTACTACAACAGCAAACATAAACACCAAAATGACGCCCAGGATTTGGAGGCAGATTTATTTATGTTGACAGGCACTGAGTGGGATCATTCCCAAAACATCAGGCCCCAATCTTTGGTGGCCTAGGGCTTTCATACAATGCACAAGCAGAGTCACAAAGGAAATACAAAGGCAAGACAGACCAGCCTGGCAGTTTTTCTGATTAGCTAGCAGGGTGAGAGCATCAGTTACAAGGGTGAATTAACGATCATCAGCTTATGAAGCTGGGTGCAATGTACAATCAGGCATCCTGTGTGTTTGGTTATGCATTTGTGGTTATGGGGGTCAAGAAAGCAATTACAAATCCATCAAACTAACTCTGCCTATTTACAGAGCTAGGCAGTTTCAAAAGAACAATGTTTTATAAAGAAAAATTTCTCTTACACAATTTTTCTCTTTCACTACAGCACCATATTAGCTGTAGTGACAGGGATAGATTCTAATCCATGACTAAGCCAGTGGACCAAACCAAGTAACATGGAAGATCCTGGCATTTGCCAACATACTAATTGCCTACTGTCACAAAGGTTGGATTTCTGATGGTGGCAGGAAGGGGATAAGTTCTTCATAATTAAAAAATAAATAGCAGTCATACCTCTGTCCTGGCCATAGTGTAGCACACAGTAACCCAACACATCCTACTACAATTCATGGTGCAGATTCTCTGAATTTTTCTCCCATGGGACAAGCACCTATGAACTGCAGCAATGTGTCTTCATTTTGATGAAACTATAGCACACAAAATACAAATAGAGATTTAATATATACATGAGGCTAGCTCTCTCACAAATTGTCTTATGTGCACTGCATGCACAGCACTCAGATACAAGACAAAGAGAGAAAAAGGCTCTGGATCAGGAAGGGTTTAGCACTTTGTGGGTGTCAGTGAACAGAGTCATGACTTGAGCAAGTGATACTCTCTGAGTTATAGTGTTTGCTCCATGAAATGGATATTTTTTCAAGGATTAATGAAAACATATGAATAGTCCCTACTATTATGAAAATGACTAGCATACTCCTCTTTGATCAATATATTACCACTTTGCTTTGAAAAATAAAACTGATAATCGGGGCACATAAATGGATTTTAATTTCAAAAATAAAAAATGACAAGCAGCAGATTAGAAGAATATTAGGATCATATTTTTGTTAAACTGCTGAGTAAAACTTGGGTGGTGTCTCATATTGAAATCGTCTATGAAAGCATGAGCCCATGAAACTAAAACATTTGAAAATAGCTGTTTCCAAAATTCACTCTAATAATCATTATTAAGCCATTTTTCAAAGGGAAAAATATCAGATTTCAGTGTCTAAAAATGAAAATACACACACCAAAAAAGCTTCTGAAGAAATCTCACCTACAATTTTGCAGATTCCATCTAAATAAGTCAGTAGTGTGGGCGGGTTGCTAGGGAATGTGGTGATTTAGAACACGTATGTGATAGCTTTGAAAACTTGGGTCCTTAGAGAAGTTAAATTGTTAGGAAATAAGTGGTCAAATGTAGTCACAGCATACACTGAAGACACTGTATGATGTCACCCATTGTACAAAATTCCTCACCTATGGCTATAGTAACCAGGTGACTTATGCTTGATACAGTTACTCATAGTAGAGCTGAGAAGATGCTAACATTTCAATCCTAAAAGTCTTTGCCATGCCCTGCTCTAGGTGCACCTTACAGGATTTTAAGTTAAGTAAACAAGTCCAAAGCTTTCAGTCTAGAGCTCTGAATATGAGGACCATTTGGGGATTACTAATTAACCAATGAATGAAACTGATTGTTTCCTGAGGAATTTGATACCAAAGTATTCCTATTCCTACTTATTCCT
Organism: Dinomys branickii; assembly: GCA_004027595.1. Classification (NCBI taxonomy): domain Eukaryota; kingdom Metazoa; phylum Chordata; class Mammalia; order Rodentia; family Dinomyidae; genus Dinomys; species Dinomys branickii. The sequence continues at coordinate 8,340 of PVLD010003978.1, forward strand.
GGGAAAATTTCTTCCTCAAAATATCATAGTAGAAAAATGTTGCTTTGCAGATGTACATGGGAAACCATAAAGAATAAAGGTATTTTTAAGGAAAAAATCAAAAATCCTTGTTTGCCTATATTAGGACCTGAATTTACTCCTGAAACAGCATCAGGATTCAGCATTCACTGTATCTTAAAAATATAAATAATTTGAATGAATAAGACTTACCATTCCCCAATTCCATAGCAACGTGAGAGAATGAATGAAGAACTGCCTGTCACCAGATGATTTAAATATATGAACTATTTCAACTCCGTGAGAATTCCATTTTGTGTACCAGCTACTTACAAATTTGAGGCAGGAGGATCACAATCTTGAGGGCAACCTGGGCAGTTCAGCAACACTCTATCCAAGTAAATAAATAAATGGGCTGGAAATGTAAACCAGTACCACAAAAAATACATAAGAAAATAAAAAGAATGCATTTTACAGATGAAGAAACTAATACACAATAAACCTTACCCCAAAAGACAAAGTGGGATGTCAAGGTCCTTCTAATTAGAGTGATATCCTCGAATCACTCTGCTTTGCAAAGGGTATAGGTAAATACATAATATAAGAACCACCGTTAATTCCTATCATTTTGCTCTGAAACCCTGTATCATTTTTACTGTTTTTGCCTTGTTTTTGTCCGTGTTGTTGGCATTTTGCTGTGGTTCATTTTTATTCTCTTTAGAATAAAAATGTAAAATTAAAGAGCAGTAGAGAAGGTACATGAAATATATAAATATATGTTTAATAAAATGACCCAATAAGTTTCTGATTTGAACGGTTGGAGAAAACAGGCAGGAGTGACATGTTTGAGCTTCCCTATAACTATGTATAGCTGTCTTTTTGTAGATTAAGAATTATTTTTTTTGAAAAATGAGTTTCTCTTGAAGCATTGTTATTTATTCTGCATTTGTCCTTAATGAAGTTTGTTAGGTGTGTGACTTGCTCCTAAAGTAAAGCATAGAAAAAGAATTCATGTTTGAAATTAAAATCTATAGTAAATAGGGGATTTCATAGTGCTTCTACAGCTTCACCATCACTTCTGGAGCATACAATTAAATTTGCTGAAGACTGGGAAAAAATACACTCCAGGGAATCATTTGGTATTGGCTAAAAAAGACACTGCATTTTAAATTGATGTTGTTGTTGTTTATTTCATCACTTGTTTCTAAAATGTGATGATCAAGCCTTTGGAAATCCAGCCTTCTCAATTTCTTGTACAGAATCTGGGGAACTGCAGAATAATTCAAGCTTTTCATCTGAGTTAGAATCTGTACTTCTGCAGTTCATCAACCTCATCTGTCACATATATGTCACTGAAATGAGAAAAATCTTGTAAGGCAGGAAAAAATTAAAAACAAATTAATGTGGGAAGATGATATAAATCAAGTGGTGAAGCCAAGAGTGAATTATCAAAAGATCTTTCATCAGGAGTGAATACATTTTCCTTTATCTCAAAGGAACCCATTATGTGTTTGTATTTGCACTATTATACTTCAAGTGGCATATTAAAGAAATAGATTTATTAGGATTTACTCGGGGTTTTACTCTAATAGAAAAGAATGGTAGTCCTTCAAATTTAATTTCAAAGGACTTAAATTTTGAAAGTCTTCGTAGAACCTGACTAGTAATGAATAATATGAAAAACAAATACTATTTTTAACTTAAAACACATGAATGAATCTTCCCTTATAAATTAAAACATATATGTAATGCCTTACTCTATCTAAAATCCTCAGAATCTATTTGGTCAAAAGGCAGTTTGACATTTTTAGGGAAAATTCATGTTCTCTTTCAGGAGAGAGAAAACAAACAATTAAAACAAGATTGCTTGTGTTTTCTAGGCTTGTTTTTCCTGAATCAAACTGGCCTAACCAATGGTTTTTTAAAAGACATACTTGCATAAAAGAAACCTCAATAACAAGTTTGAGAATGCCAAGCAAGTTAAGCAAAGATCAAATGTAGACAGAATTTCAGATATGAAGAAAGATTTGCTTTTCAGTGGCAAACTACTTATAACTGTCCAATCACCATACCTGTTCTTTTATTGGAGAAACATAAATAGCCTTTTGGACTCTTTCTGGAGGTCTGTGTCTGTGGTGTGTGTGTGTGCATGCATGAGAGAGGCAGAGACAGACAGATAAAGAGAGAGAGACTGACTTAGGGAAGAAATGCCTCAGGATTTCACTGTACCCAAGATACCAATAAGTAAAGTCATAACAGGAGAAAAGGACAGTTGCAACAAGGAGAACTGTTTTTAGATCATGAGATCTAAAAGTGTCTCCAACGTCAGACAAAAAGAACTTTACTTTCATAGGGCAGAGAAAACAAGGCTAGAAAAAATCAGGTTTGAGAAAGAAGGATAAAGCATTCTCTGGTGGGCGAGTAGATCAGAAACTATTGCACTGTGAGGTCGGCCTAGTCTTGGAAGGGGCCCGTAAGGTAAGCATCCGCTGGAAGTTTCTTCCATGCAGGTATTTACTGAGCGGGTGCGGCCTGAACAAAAGAACAAAATGAGTTCAACAGACAAAGACAAGAGGTCACAACAGGGCACTGCAGTGCACACCAGTGGCTTTATTGTGTCTCCGAGACTCAGGAGGCAGAAACGTGTGGAATTAATTAGGTGGTGAATTTTTTCCTCCTGGGAAATGCAGCATAAACTGGAATTGCATAAAAATTATAAACCTTTAAATTCCTTTCATTTTCTTAATCAAGAACACTACTTACCACATTGTAAGTTTATCCTGTGAATTTATAGGCCAATCAGAGATTGAGAAAAATGAAGTTCTTTCAAACAGACCAAAGATTATTACTATTACAGACAGCAGTACTATCAAGAGCATCAAAAGTATCCCGTAAATTATATGCTTAATTCCATAAAGGTAGAAAGATATGAATTCTGCTCATAAGTAACATGATACTGATAATTCGCAGTCAGTTTCATCAGTTAGAAGTAGTTAGACCTTTCATCACTATTGTGATGCATGAGAAGTGGAATACGGTCTGTGTTTTCTATAATTTCGCAGTAATAATGTCATTTCTGACACACTTTTTCTCTGTCATGAAGGTACTATGATTTGTTTCTTAATTACATTTCTGGCTGACTGTAACATAACAAAGAACCACACCAGTGAATTCATCTTACAATACATGTTACTGTGAGCCTCGGTTAATGCTAAAGAGGTGGAGGGGAAAGAGGCTCGGCAAACTAGATTAGATTTTCCTTCTCTCTCACTTGTCCTAGTTTACAGAATGTTATTATCCTGTGTTCTATAAATTAAATGTAATTACATTTTAGTGTCATATCCATTCCTCATAACGTTGATGTATTCACTGTCGCTTACCAAGAAGTCTGCAATGAGGGAACATGGGAAGTTGGAATGAACAAACAGATACTAGTCCTGATTTCCACGTGCTATTATCAAAGCTCCATTTAAACGCTCTCCTACAGGAGACGCAGTTACACTCCAATTACACGACCAACGCATGGAGACCACCTGCTGAGACTCCAAAAGTTGTATGCACAGCAATTTCAGAGCCTTTCCATTATCCTTTATTCACCGGTATTCACGATACTCATGTTAGTGTTTTGGTGAATGATTCTGAAACTGAAGCATCATTTTCTCTCTTCTCGCCTATTGTCACTCACCAACATTCTGGTAAGTTCTCCCCCCTTCCAGGTCTCCTCTGAGAGCTGCCACCTCTCTGCACCTCTTCCAGCAGACCCAAGGACCAAGCAACAGCAACTGAACAAAGATCCCCTTCATCCTCCTTGCCCCAACCCGGAAAAGTCAGCTGAGAGAGTAATACGGTACGGCAGGGTGACCTCAGCTGACATTTCCAAAATCATTTACTTAGCATCACACTACATGTGAATAGAAATAAAGATAAATAAAAATAAGGCCCAAGCCTCCTGAAGCTGACGAAGTATTAATCCACTTGGGAAGATTCTGATAAGTTTATCCACACCAAACTGTTATTAGTTAACAAGTGTTCACTCCATCAGGTGTTATTACAACAGGCTTCTTAGCACCCCAGCTCCTCCCCCTGCGGCATGAATTCAGGGGAGGCAGAGGCTGGGTTACTCGGGTGTTGCTACGCACAGCTGAGGAAGAAATCTGTCAGAGAATTATAAAGTTGCCTCAGTGAAGCTCTGGAGAATCACCTGCCATCCTATTTCATCCTGGGCCTTGTCCAGAATGGGATCCTAGAAATGTCCCTTTACAGCTTTTCTGCCAACCAAGACAGCAAGCGTGCAGAACTGGCCTTGGAGCCAGTATCTTCAGGAGACCCATTTTCTCATTAAGGATTTTATTTCCTTTAAAAGCACCATAATGTAGCTTGAAAAACTGCTTTCCTTAAAGAGCATGTTTCCCAGCCTGATCTATGTTGTGGAGCAGTGGCCACAGAATTTAGGTTTAACTCACTGTAATCTTAAAGGGCACCCATGGCAAATGTTCAGAATGTTAGCAATTTAGGCTGAAAATTAAGTGGCCTCCTGAGTGAATGTCACATTTCAGTGTGTCCTGCACAAAAGTTTTGAGGAAAAAAAGCCTTTTCACAGAAATTATCTATGTGCATATGTACCTCTAAACATATTTATGTTCTATAATATATATTTATATTTTGCATGTGAATTATACATCTATAATTTCTTATATTCTATCTATGATTATTTAATAGTATAAAAATTCCAAAACAATGGCTGCAATGCTTACAAACTAAATTATTTCTTTTATTTGGTCTATAATAATAAAATAATAAAAAATGAAATTAAACTAGGGGACTCACAAAATTTTTGAAGAAAATTATGATGCTCTCTCCTATCATTTACTCAGGATACTAAGTTTAAATGTAATCTATATAAAGTAGCTCTGCAGATCCAGTAGGCTTACAATAAGGTTCTTTTCATCTATGAATATAAGGATTCAGTGAACTGCCCTTAGCTGTGAATGAGACACAGTTTTCCTGTGCTCTAATCCCAAGGGGTAATTTATGTCAGTTAAGTAGGGAAGGAAATAAGAACAGGCACATTCTATTGTTTGTATCTTGCAACTTTTCATGGAAGGTTTTTGAGTGCTTATTTATGATGTAGTTCTACTGCAGTAGGAGATCTGGGATGCCCGCTTCTCAGTGGCACAAACAGGAAGCGAAATGTGGAACTAGATGCCCATAGTGCCTGTCACTCCACATGCAAACAAGGCAGTTGGGTCCGGAGGGCAGAGCTGGTGTCGTGGAGGGAAGTGAGAAAGTGTGGGCCATTCTTTGTTGAGGAGGTTGTGGGCTGGGTGAGGCAATAGGGCATGCTGGGCAGCCCTTTCCTGTTCTGCTTGGAGCTTCTCCCATCACGGCATAAGAAATCTATGTGGACTATGTTGAACATCAAAGTCATCTTAAGGAAAACTTTAAGGAATTTTTTTAAGAAGAGCTCCTCTGACTGATACTTCTCTCCTGAAGTTCTGAAGGGTTTATTTACAGAAGTAAAAAGAAAAACTGTTATTAATCAGAGTCTGATGAGAAGAATGAGAGTGCCACACTTTAACCAATGTCACATAAAATGCTAAGGTACATCATGATGAAACCATGGTGACCACTCTATAAATATTTTCTCTCAATAGCGAGATGAATGATAATGGATGACTTGGTGGGGGAGGGGTAACTTAATTGGCTAAACACTGTATTTATGTGGTTTCTACAATGTTATCCATGACTTTTAATAAATTATATGTTTTTTTATGCATTATTATTTTGTGAATTCTTTTTATAATTATTTGGTCAAGTCTAAACCGGACTTGACCTGAGCTCCTTTCAGGCCAGCACTGGCACTGAGTTCTTCAAAACCGTTACTACTATTTACTTACTTAATTTAGAAGTAGTATTTGTGTAGCTGCCTATATAATTCCTAAAGTGTTTCGCTATGCGAGGCTTCCTGACACTCTTGCTGTGGGGGTCATGTATTAATGTAGTGATTATTGATATGTATTAATAGCAATAGCTTCTACTTTAAAAGCTAAAAAATTCTCAGTTGTAAAGTACATCTGGACAAAGAGGATTTAGACAAGAATTATTGACTCTAAATCCTTTCAACAACGTTCGATTTCAATGCTATTATGTTTACGTTGTGGTTTTGTGGCTATGACACTGAAGCAGAGAGGGTGAGTATTCCTCTAAGGTCACTCTGCGTTGGTACTGGTTGGAGATGCAACTTGATTTTAGCCTCTCATCAAGCTTATGACCTTAATCTACTACTCTGTACTGCTTCTTGTATAGATTGTGAAACACAAGAGATAATTGATCAAGTTCAGTAGCAAGATAATAGAAGTGCATATGTGTAAAAATAAGGAAATACGGTATTATGCAAACACAAAAATACTACTGGTTATATTTTTGACAATTAGTCATTAGAGCTGGAGCCAAAAGAAAGAAACATCAGGTAGAAAGGGAGTGGAGAAGGGCATGAGAGTCACAGCCGGTCTGCCATTGGATTCTCCTCCCTCTACTTTCTCCTACCCGGTAGACAGATTGGGGTTTAAAAGCACTGGTAACAGGGCAAGTTCTTTGTTCCCTTCACATAGCCAAGCTGCTGCAGAGATTTCCAGGAATGGAGAGGGAGAGACAGGGGATAGAGAACAAGCTTTCTGGAGGTTAAACACCCACCTTAAAAACATCTCATTCAAAAATGCCTTCCATCATTTTTAATATTTAGATATACACTTAATACAGTAAAAAAGAAGAGATAGAGAGTAGAAAAGGATATTTCCAACAACAAAGGAAGTAAGGTGCACTTTGCAAAGAATTGATTACTGAGAAAGAGGCCAGAAAAGCTGCAAGCAAATGGGGAGGACAAACAAGCCAGGGGGACGTTGAAAAAGAGACACTGAAGGCCGTGAGGGATACAAGTGCTCTAGAAAGTTCTGTTTAGTACAGTGCATCCTGGAACTGGAAGTAGCGATGGTGCGCAAGGGGTAACTGAATTTCCTAGTCTCTGAGCTGAATGCTAGGGAAGGAAGTGGACGGTTTCATGTACCCTGGAAATCAGTGCCCAATTATTTTCTGTGACTCTTGGGCTCTGACTCTAGAACTCAGAAGGAGAGCTTTAACCTAAGGAGAGCTGCTTACTGATGTGTATAATATTTTATGTTCAAGTAAGTTTTTACCCAAACCAGGGGCACTGGAAGATAAATCTTAGATTAGTAACAGGGCAGTGATGTGTTTTAAAGTCTTTTTGTTCGGAGATCAAGATGTGAAATACAAACAAGCTCGTTTAACCTTGAGGTGATGTCAGAGATGATTTAAATGTGGACACTGGGTTATTTGCATGAGACTAAAACAAACTTCGAAAAGATTTAAACTCATTTTACCCTTTATCCATATAGAATGGCCCTTCTCCAAAGAACTCTGATGAGTTTCTAATAAGCAAGTTCTTACAAGGCTTACAAATCAGCTAAATGGGCTTTTTTAATCACTATAAAAATGAAGCATTCTTGCAGAGATCAGAATGCCAATTATTTGATCTAACAATTCCTTCAGAGAAACTATATCATAAACTATCACAACCCAGCCTAGAACTGATTACAGCCTGGCAATGCATTCATTCAACTATTATCAATGGCTTAGAAACATTATTGAAAAGTCAAAACACACGCACTGCTTCATATCGTAGCACATGTGTCAGAGGGTTTGACAGGACAAACAAGATACGGCTTCAGTGTTTTCAGATAAACTCTGTGCATTCATTTCACTAAGCAACCCCTGAATTACATTGCAAGAAGTCTGGAATCTTCTCGCTGTAGAAAGAATGCAAAGTATAGAGGACAATAATTTTAGAACAAGAACTGTAGTAAAATACATGGTATGGTATGGATATTTAATTCCTTCATATCCTTAAACTGTAGTAATAATCCCTGCTTTTGTCTGCTCATCATGCATGTTTATTCTGGAAACCAGAATTCTGTTTTTTCTCCTCAAAACAATTTTGGTAAACTTTGCTCCAAGCCTTGTTGCTCAGAGGGATGGGAATTAGACAATAACCAGTGGAATGGATTTACTGTTTGTGGTTCAAAGACAGGCATATGACCCTATCTTAGGCAGGGAAAGAAGCACAAGACTCTTTCAAAAGACACTGAAATAGAACTTAAATATGTAAATTAGGAGCTGCCAAGGACCTCTGTGTCTGGCAATGAATTTAAATGAGGGAGACAAAATTTAAAACCACAGTGAGATACCATGTCATGTAAAGTAGCAAAATAAGAAACAGTGGCAAAGCTGATAAAACCAGGGTTGTGGAGCAACTCAGAGAGTTACCCCTTGTTGAGGGTTGAAGATTACAACTGCTTTTGAAAAGTTTGACACTCAGGAAACGGAACATGTATTTGCCTATTTCTCAAAAATTTGTTTCTTGGCTATTTATTAAATACAAATGAAAATATATTTTCATACATGAAAGTTTGTAGCAACTGTATCAAAGTAATTTAAAACTGGAAGTACTCTGAATATTCCTCAGTGAAAATATGGGAAAAATTGTGGAACTGTTGTTAAAAAATTGTGGAATTGCAACCTGGGATACCCTTGAGCTTTTATACAACAACAGCAACAAAAATTACTGAAACATGCCACAAAGTGAATGAACTTCAAAGTTCTTAAATTGAGAAAAAGATCTGTATCTTCTAAAAATGCCCAGTGAGATCCCCAAGATAGCCAGTGTGTGAATATCTGTCCCACAAAAGGCAGTGGCTAGACCACAGAAGCGCTGATGCTCTAAGGTGTTGGCCACTTCTCCTGAAGCACCCTCCTCCCAGAGAGGGGCCAGCAGGATGGGGGCTTGGGGAGAGTTAGAGGAAAAGCGCAAGAACAAAGTCTCCAACTCTTTCCCTGGCCTGACTCCCCAGGTCCAGCCCTGCCTTGGGGAAGCCCAAGCTTGTAGAGGAGGAAACTGTGAACCAGAGATGACTAACGAGGATTAAGTTAGATTGAATTAAATTAGAACGGCAGTACACTTGAAAGTAATCACAATTCAGTTTTCCTCTAAACGAAAGTAACTGGAAAAGGAAGGGGGTAAGAGATTTCAGAGGAGGTATAAGAAGAGTGACAAGAGAAAAATCACCTTTCCTCCTTGGTTTTATCCCAGAGAGTGTAGATTATTCAACAGTCTACCTATAGTATCCGCTACCTGTGTGGTACGATGACTGCACAATGAACATATCTATTCTCCTGCTGCTACCACTCTCGCCTCATCCCCACACACCAGATGAAGTTACGCCGCTGCATGTGGTTCGGCGTGCTTGCTGTTTCCATTTTTGTGGCTCCAGATACTAATCTATTGTAGATCCTCATAGACTATTAGGATTACACTTCTCAAGGTGACAAAGCGCTGAAATTTTCCTGAGTTAAATCTTTCTTTGATTTTCAATTTAAAATTTTACACATAGGTGTTTAGTACAATAAATATCCTTAACGACAAGTTTTTATAATACATATGTGTATGTTATATAGAACATACATTAAAACACCTAGGTATGTATTATTTGTATTCGTTTGAATTGTTTCTTTTTACTGTTTTTTTTTTTTTTTGAAACTGCAGTTGTGTTTACTCTGAGGATACTGTGATTTAATCTTAGCATTTTGATTACTCTTCCTTAAGGCTAACTTCTGGATATTTGCTTTGGTCAGCTGAGTGAATTAGAGTGAGTCTAAAGGCATAGGCTATCACTGGCCTTATCCAGCTCTATAACAATGCATTTTCTGTTGTCAGAAAAGCAGAGGCATGGAGGGATGCTAAGTGAGCAGACAGGTACAGTTTGGCAGATAATCTTCATTGCCAACTTGCTTGGATTGAGAGAGGGAGACTAGTAAAGTGCACATCTGGCGTACTTGGGTGGATCATGACGTCATGACTTGTGGACTGACTCTGGTCCCTTGACCTCTCAGACTCTTCTGCTCTTTGCTTTCCAGATTCCATGAGCTGAACAGATTTCCTCTCCCATGCCTCTCTGCCACATTGCTACCATGGAGTTACTCTCCTGTGGACTACAGCCTCTGAAGCCGTGGACCTAAGTAAATCTCTTCTCAAGTAGATTATGGGCATCAGTTATTTTGTCCTGAGCACAAGCTGATATAGAAAATTGGTACTAGGGGAAGTGGTGACACTGATGCGATGGCACGTGACCATGGGATTCCAAAGCCTCTGCAATGGGCCTGTGGAAGGAATCTGGAGATGTTTGGAAGAATAGGCTAGTAAAAGCTTGCGATGCTGCAATCAGAGCTTGATGGGTAATTCTCGTATAAGCTCCGAAGACCAGAACGCTGATAGGAATGTGGACAGTAAAGGCCTGGCTGGTCAGTCTTCAGATAGGCATAAAGACATTAATGGGAATTGGACAAGGGGTCCTGGGTATTATGTTCTGGCCACAGATTTGTCTAAACTTTGTCCATGCCCTAAAATTTGTGAGTCTGGGCTTAAAGATGACAGACTAATTCACTATTGGGGAACACATGGCATGTGTGTTTTTCCTTTGAGAAAAAAGATGTTAATGTATGAATTTTTTCACCCAAACTAAAACCTCAGTATTCAGGTTTAATTGAAATGCTGAAACTTTGGAATAAATGAGTGGGGTTTAGGTTACAGTTTGGGTACTTGTCTCTAAAAGTTCACCATCACTGGACTAGTTGATCTGGTGAATGATTTCAAGCAATCGAGTATTCAGACTATGGTGTGAGTACACTGGCTGTTTTCAGGCAGATTCATAGTCAGATCCATGAGCAAAGAGCAGAGAAGAAAGATTTTTAAAACTTTCAATTTGGCCTGAAAGAAGCATATGTCAAGTTGCAGGCAAAGGAGTTGTAGATACTGAAAAGTTTCATTAAAGAGAAGATACCTTGCAGGCCTGTGAGCTATCTAGAAGAAGAACTCAGGGACCCACCCGTGGCAGGCTCAGGGGTGTAAATGAAATGTGTAAAGTTGTGAGACAGAATTCTCTGAAAAGAGCCCCATGGAGCCCGATTTATTTAGAGCTGTCTAGGGAGGTGTTTCTTGGTGTTCAGCCATTGGAGCACACAGAGGCCACTGTAGTCAGGGTCCAAAGGAACTGGCAATTCAAGTTGGCGGCAGGCCCTGGCATCATGCAGATGGTTGGCTTCAGAATGATGCAGAATGGAAGAGTTATCGGGTCTTGAAAACTTCAATTCCGATTTCAAAGGAAGGCCTGGGTGGCTGGGCAACATGTAAGGAGACAGAGTCTCTGCCAGAAGCTCCGGAAAAAGTGGTGTGTTGCTCAGTAATAGTGAAACAGAAGCTGCACTGGAGATTCCAGGACTTTGGAGATGACTGGAACATGAAGTATGCAGGGAAAGCTGCAGGTAGCACCCAGAGGCAGCCCAACAGATACAGTCAGCCAAGCCCTCTTGAAGAGGGAGACTAGGGTATGGCAATGCTGGTTGGGGACGTAGGCATGACTTGTTAATTACAAAATTCTAAGACACAGGAGCCCAAAGCCCTTCACAAGGACATCTTGTGGGAAATCGAGCAGGTTTTGATAGGACGTCTTATACTAGCCTGAGGAGTGGGTGATACAGAAATGACAGTCGACGTGGAGCTCTTTGCCACTGTGCTGTCACAGTAGTTCATGTTCATGCTGTGTGGTGTACTTTCCCTCCTACTTTTAATGGGTCCAAACTCACTCTGCAGAACATTTCCTACCTTTAATAAACATAAGATATTTTGCACTTATCTTGACCAATCTTTTGCTCAAGAGAGAAAGAACCTAGAGACAACCTCTAGAAGGAGATTCCAGCACAACAAAGCCCAGTAACACTGTGGAACTCACACTCACCAGCACTGTCCCAGATGCTAGATGCCAGAGAGCTACAGGGTTTAATGTTTGCGCAGCTGGGTTTGGTCCTGTTTTATTCTAATTCATTTCCATCCCATATTTTTCCCTTTTGAAATGGGAATGCTTACCTTTAGGAATGGGAATGGGAATAAGGATGTGGCATATCTTGGGAGGCTGTAACTTGCTTTTTGAGTTTTACAGGGGATCACAGCTGTGAGTGCTATGATATTAAAATTTAGAATTTTATGCAATAATGAAACTGTTGGGGAAAAGAACTAAATTCACTGCACTAAGTTTATGCATAGTTACTTCACAATAGATAGAATTATAATCCTGTCTTTATTGAGAGATAAACTATGGTTTAAAGAGAAGTGTTTGAATCTCAGTCTGACCAGGAGTGAAACATGGATGGTTAAGCTTCATTATCAGCTTGAGTGCCTTGTGAGGTGTCTAAGATGTTAGTAAACACACTTCCGGGGCTGTCTGGGTAGGTCATGGGAATGCAAACCTGGGCATTTTATTTGGTCTCTGACCTCTTCCTTTGAGGGCTCTTCCCTTGTACTCTGCTTTGCAGACACCATGAGTAGAGCAGCTCTCCTGTACTACGTCCTTCTGCCACAGGGGTACTGGCCTTTAGCCAGCTGACCACACGTGAGACATCTAAAATCAAAAGTCAAAATAAATCTCTCTGCCTTTAAGTGTTTGGTGTCTGGTGTTTGTTCTCAGCAGTGGAAAGCTGACTAATGCATCAGTTATAAATATTCATGGGTTACAATATGTAAATACCTCTTATTTATGCATGTGGTCCTTATAAATTGAGATAACGTTACTTCATAAGTTTGTTACAAAGATTTGTTGAAATAACTTAAATACTAATGTCTATCAAATAACTGTTTAATACATCTTTTTATTTTTAGAATAATATATGCAGTTATTTTGTCATGGCATAGCACATTGGGAAATATGGAATAAATTCTCATTATTCAAAAAGTAGAAAGCGCAATATTAAGGTTTCGAAGAATGAATTTTTAATCCTGGCTTCTGTAGCCACATCTTTTTTTTTTTTTTTTTTTTTTGCGGTACTGGGGATCGAACTCAGGACCCTGCGCTTGCTAGGCAAGCGCTTATTCCACTGAGCTATATCCCCAGCCCTATCTTTTTTGATTCTTAACTACATTTTTACAGGCCAGATTTTTTAAAGTCTACTTCAGCTTTAAAATTCATAATTTTAGTAGTAGTTCATATTTTAGTAGTTTCCCAAATAGAGATTTATAAAACTGAAACAAACCAAAGGAAAACTTATGGACAAAAAATAAGTTAAAGAAATGTACTTTTTCCTAGCCATTTGTATAACACAATTGGGAAGATGTAGGTAAAAATAATCTGGAGTTTTTACACTGAACAAAGATCTCCTGACCATGCATTGTATGCGCAGCCCCTAATGGAAAACTAGGCAAATGGCTGGGATACGTGCATATTTAGGAAAGTTTGGGAACCTCATCTCAAGTGAAATTCTGTTTTAATTCACAATTATCTGTAAAGCTATAGCTACAGCAACTCATCTGTGTAGCTACTGCATGTTCTTTGTATAGCTCAAGCACCTTGAGCTGACATCCTACCTTTGTGAATTAACGCTTTTCATTTTAGCTCCTGCCTTTCCCCCTAACAAAAGAACCCCTACTGTGGCTCACTTAGTGCCCATGGAAAGGCAAGTAGCCTATAAATGGGAACACACTTGGATTAGGTTTGCCATCTTCCTCTGGCAGACAAATGCGGTGCCTCATTGTAGTGTGCACGCTTTTTATCTCGGAGTTGCTTGCAAACGACTGAGCAGTTTGATAGGTTTAATACCCTGACTCTAAGATCACAGAACCACAGGACTGACATTGAGATATTAGTGTGATTATAAGATGTTACCATTAAAATATACAAGTTTCCACACACACAAAAAAAATTGTCTAAGATAGCATGTTCAAGGAAAGACTCTGAAACAACAGTAACCATATTCTCTTCCTTTGGAATTATACCACCTGCAATCATGGCTCTGACTAGCACTGACTTCAAGCTCCCATTTTTAGGAAGGTCTCTTCATCATCAAATGTAGGCCAAAAGTTAAAATAACACATGTTTATTTCACATGACACAATTTCATCTGGTAACTGCTGTGTTTTCCCATAGCTCCATAATAAGTACAAAGCTAAATAAAAATGGAAATTATTTTGTAAGCTTCCCTCCAAAAAGTAAAAGATACCTTGGGACTTATTTTTGAGATACAGATTCTTGAAATTCTTTATTCTTTTATCAGCTCTGTTGTCCAAGGGGAAATGTGTTCAACAGGCATCATATGTCTTTAATAATGAAACAAACTACTGTAGCTCAAATCTTTTGAGCAGCTAAGAACCCAGTTGTGTGTAGGAAATGCCAGAAGAGTTTGTTTTACAGAGCTATAAATTCAGCAACATTCAAGGGTTAAGCTTATCGCAATTGAAGGTAGCAAGGCAAAAGTGATGAAAACATTTTAAAAGATAATCCATGAGGACTGACTCTGAGGAAAGTTTCCCAAGAAGCAAGTACCTTTCTCATACACCAGAGAGTTCTAGAATCCTCCCCCCGAACTTTTGTTTAGAGGCTCAAACTCCACAAGACTCAGAAAATCAGTTTTATCATACTTAGAAAAGGAAAAAAAGGATCTTATTTTAAAGCCTTCCTGTGAAATTTCACTGACTGAAAGTTTCTTCTATGATCCAATTTATAAATCTGCATTTCAGTTTGAAAACTACAAAATTAGATTTAGCAAATTAGATATCAAAGATTCTGCTTCTAATGACACTTTGTTACACGAGACAGCACATTATATGCCTTAGCCAGCGAAGAACAATGACTAAAGGCTGCTATTAAACAAAGTAGATACATTAAAGATGACAATAAAAATAATTGTGTTTAAAGCATTGAGTAAACATTTTATGCATTATTCCCATATGGTCTTCTTGGAGTTTCAAGTTGGTGTATACATACTAAGTCCATCCAAAAATGCTAAGTCAAATCCTACAGATTTAAAAAGTAGTTAGTGAACAACTCATTTAAAAAAGAATCCATTGTCTGAAAAAATGTGTAATATTAGTGAAGAACAGGTTTATTAAATGTTTTCATATGGTAAATCTAGGCACTATAGAAAACAATGTATCAATAGCAGACCATCTAAATTTTTAGCTGGGTAAATAATAGAAAAATACAAACCTTTACACTTGAGTGCGCTTCATAAACTAAAGGGTCATATGAGATCTTAGCTAATGTACATTTTAGTTTGTAAGACTCTTAACACATATAAAATTTGCATGTTATGTGACAACAAGCATACTTCAGGACAAAATATAAATTAATCCCATGTACATATTGCTTTATTTTATAAGATTTAACAGAAAAAACCCTTTCACATACAAGTAGTCTTTTTATTTTATTAATTAACAAACATTAAGACTCTACCTGTCCTAAATATTGGGGCATCTCCAATGAAATAACTCAATGTCCTTGTTTCAGAACTTGGTATACCCTTACTAAAAACTCTTGGCTTCTTTTTTAGATACAGTTCTACAAAGCATGAATATTTGACTTTCTAATCTAGAACAATTTAGAAGCAGAAAATGAGAAAGGTCATGACCATATTGGCGGTCATCAAAGAGCAGCAAGAAATGACAGCTGACAGTTTGACAGAGGGGGGGCACATCAAAGGAAGCATAAAACATACAGAATAATTGTAAAATGTAAATACAACAAACTGACCCACGAATTTAAAAGGCATAGTCTCTTGAGGCAAATGTCGCTTCAAGTAATTACTTTATCATACACTGTACAATTGGTATGTACAATGCTGACCCTGAGTCATCAGGAAAACATTAAATTATGCGCCCTGCTCCAATAAGGCAGGAAGTATTTTACACAGAGAAGTATTCTCAGAAAGATATTTAGCTATTTTTTTACAGCATCAGTAGCCCAAGTAGCCCATTTTGTAGAATATCTTATTCCTAATTATGTTGGAATATTGAGACCTAACTACATTAATAACTGAAATAAGATACTTAAATAGGATTGCCACGTGCTGATTAAAAACTGAAGTAATAAAATGCAAAACTGATTATTTATTGGTGGTCTTAAAATAAGAACTATTAAAAAGTCTTCATAGAAATAATGTTTAAAATCTGCAAAATATTTCTTTGAATATTAGAAAATTTAATTTCTGCTCTCTCTTTGCTCGGTCGTTTATGTTGTTTTTAATAACATCCTAGTTAAGGTTCTGTGTCTCTGGATATTTTATAGTATAAATAACAGAAGAAAAGATCATACATAACTCCAGTCAGATAGACATGTATTTGTTTAGGTAGCTAGAGATCCAGAGGCAGGAAAACTTTCCTTCTTTCAATATGGTGGTGCTGGCTTTATTTTTCTGTAATTCCTTAGCTGTGCCCTTCCAGGACTGGTTTCTGTTACAGTTGCACAATGCCTGGGGTATTTGCAGACTTTCTCTATCTACAAATCAAGACGGGACAGAGCAGAAAACTTCATTTTCATTCATTCTTTCCCATAAAACCCCAAACCTCTTTTCTATTATCCCAAGGAAAGCTCTGTGGAATTTTATTCGTAGGACTTACAGTTATCCTGGTATTTGAGTCGTGGTGCCCTTAGAATGGTATTAACTGCTTGCCTCAGATCTGGGACTCAGGTCTGGGGCATTAGCGAACTAACCACCGAGCTAGTGGAATGGGAGTGCTGGAAACGATCAAGCTCCCCCTAGAGGCTGTGCGGGCAGAGGCCTTTGGAAGAATAAACCCTTGTGAAAAGCGGGCTGCTTATCACGAGGACAAGGAGCAAAAGAAATTCTAAAAAATGACAAAAAAACACTGACTTTTACACGAAAATGAATATTATATGCATAGAGCTTTCTGTTTCCTTTGGGTGCCTTTCTTAGGGCAGCTAGCCTTACATAAGATATATAAATTAATAATTTAAATGTTTTTGGTGACAAAGGAATTCATATATTTTATTTAAAAAAATAAGGAAATATTGGAACATGTAAGATACACTTCTTACCTTACTCTTTCCTCTTTCCAGGGAAAGTTCTTTTTTTTGTAAACCAGGAATTGAACTCACAGTTTCGCACTTGCCGGGCAGACACTGTGCCGCTGGGCTATATCCCTGGCCACAGGGAACGTGTTTTTTTATGAGCATAGGCTTACTTGTTTTTGATTGTTTGGGCTGGGATGTTTATGTAGGCTTTCTTTCCTGGCAAGGTGAGGTTCAAGGGTAAGCATCTGATCCAAACTCAGCCAATCATGGCTGCTTAGAACCCTGCGTAAGATAATGTCATAGAAAAGTAGTAGTTGTGATGGACATCTATTGTGGAAGTTATGTAGCCTTTGGGTTCAGCCAAACATAAATTCGAAAATCTGTCCTTCCTCACATGTGTAAACATTGTATTCCCCTGATGTGCAAAAAAGCGAATAAGGTCTAAAATGTACAATAGGTATTGTGAAAGGTGAAGCAATTGTTCAAGGAGAAAAAGGAACTAGGGTGGGGGAAAGCAGAAAGGACAGTAGGGAAAAGGGAGAAAACACAGGTCACTTATACTATTAGTGTCTCTTAGTCCGTCAGAAGGAGAAGTTTGTGTTAATCTTGACTGAAGAAATTTTTCCGCCCATATCTCGTACCCTGAGCAACTACTTTAAAGGTAACATGTAGTGCAGTAGCTATTGCTATGCTCCTATTATTTTAAAAATTTATTTTAAAAATAAAAGAAGGAAAACATTAACAGACATCCACTTACAAAATAGCATAAGAACAATACAAGCAATATGAAATTTTGTTTTACCTTTTTTCCATAAAAAAAAAATCTGTCCTTCCTGCTTACTTACCACAGAACTTTTGGGCAGATGCCTGAGCATCAGTCATTTTCAGCACAAAACAGCCATAATAATATTTAGCCAGTGCCCAGGAAAAACATCTAGCCTTCCATTAATATTTTTTTCTTTTTTCCTAGAGGGTAAAGATCTGTTTTATTTCTACTTTAAATACATTCATCTAGGAACATACATTACCCATTTCTCTGTACATCACCTAACTTTTTAAGAAACAAATTCTATATCAAATGTAATGTTTAATAACTCCAGATTATTAAACATTGCTGTAGATTAATTTAAATGAATAACTTCGATGTATGTAATAAACATGTCTCTTATTTTTAAAACCTGCATGCAGAGAAAAAGTAAATAATAATTCTTCAGATACTGAAATGCCCTTTGAACTACATGTGAGCCTGACTTTTTGGGGCTGGTGTCATTAAGTTAAGCACAAGGAGAAGGAAAGGTTTTGATATTTCCAAAAAAGACTTTCTAAACTCTATATCCTCTTGGCTTACTTTGGTGACACTTTGCTCTTAGAAAATTCTATCTTTGGAAACTTAATGGTACACTTAGGAAAATGAAAAACTCATGTGTGTCAAAATCAGTGGCTTTATGAGCTTTCCAATTATATACTCAAAACCTATACAACAAGGAAAAATTCATGGTTAATGAACTTTTAGAGTAAAACCTCCACTCTATATGATTGATCAGAACTCTTACATTGATGGATAGTTACGCCTTGTTAGGTTTTTCCAGCTTAATTTGCAAGCTATCTAGGAAATATTCATTAGTAGATATTCTTATAGTTTGAATTATTTTTAAGGGCTTAATGAATCATTTCAGCCAGTTCACTTTAATTCAAAGAGAATACTTTATTGCTTAGCCTTAAATTTTAAATTTATATGTACATGCACATCAGGAAAGGACCTTAATTACTGAAAGCTTTCTTTAACATATGCAGATATAAAACAATAGTTTTAGGAAGGCTGAAATATTTTTATATTAGAAGAGACTGGAAGAAATGGATAAGAATGGAGACACTGCTGTTTTTCATTTTCCTACATGAGTTTGTCAGGTAAAGATTATTTTTCAGGTCAAGAAAATTTGTAATGCTAATCCCTTCTGATGAAAGAATGAAGAAACCATTTTGGAAGTTTGCTGTTTTAGGTTAAAAAAAAGATTGCAATACTCAGAACTATAAAGAAATATGTAAATATTAACCTGCACATATATACATACATACTGTTTAACATTTGTCCTCATTTTAAAATTGATCTAATATTTACTTAAACAGGGGAGCAAAGTTTTCAAGTCCTAAATCTCTTTGTAATTCTTGGACTACAATCCTTAATCTGGAAACTTCTAGACTCTGTTATTCTAGGAGAAAAGGATCATGTACTGCAGAAGGATAGAGCAAAAGTGTACCTGTGTAAAAAGGAGAAGCAAAAGATGTTACAGAAAATTGGAAGAAGGTGGAGAGTGAGAGTTTCTAGTTAATTAAGTAACTAAATCTAACCCTTCATATTTCAGTGGAAAGAAATATGAATCTATGCAGAAATCACCATAATTATTAACAGGTGTTTAACCAGTGGATGTCTGACACTTGATTTTAGACCCTGGGTAGACAGACATACTGAAAGTAGATTTGAGGAACCCACTATGATTAACAATCATGGCTATTCTCAGTATATCTTATTTAAGGAAAGGAGTGTGTAAATTATGACATATATTCAGGATTGCAGTCTTACAGCCTTGCTTTTTTGATATGAGGGGAGATTTGCAAAGAAATTGAGGATATCAGCTGTTTATGAAGTTTTTCTCATGAAGAAAGAAAGAGCTAGTATTTACTGAGAAATTATGGGCACCACTAGGACTATAGATGTGTCAGAGAGATGGAAAGAACAAGAGATTGTGGTTTTACAACCAAATGCTGCATTTCAAGTTTCAAAGGAGTCCCTACATTCCTTTTGTCTGGCCGTGGTGTAGAGAGAAAGCGATGACTTAGGTACTAACGCTGCAAACCTTTCTCAGTCAAACAGAAGATTGGAGAATGACAGCTGTCAGGAGAGATGAAGTATGACATGAAACTCAAAGAAGGGCTTTTGTACATGAATAACTGAATAAGTGTTGGAAACTGAAATACTTCCAAGCACAATCAAAATGATTCAACTCTTGTTTTGCGGTCACCCAGGGCAACCTGTACAATGTAATGGGGTGTGTGTTCCCATGTTTGAGAACAGAGTCAGGTGAGGCCAATTCCCTGTTATTTGCTGGCCTCCTACACACTAGCTTGACATTGATACATTGCCTTTTAATGAATAAATTCATTGAACGTCAAGGTGGCAGAGCTAAGAAAACACGCCGAGCATTTCATTACTCATTAGAGATATTTGGTCATTTGTAAGGTTGGCATATTGCTGACTGTGTTTTCACTTCCATTTGCTGTAGCTAAATGGTATACCTGGAATGTGCCTTCTTCCACAATGTCTAGTATTTATACTTTCCTCTCCATCCTTTCTTTTCTCTTTCTCAGCATTATTTCGGTTGGACATCTGGAAATATTTCCAATCCTCACTTCTATCCGCTTTCAGTCATATTAATGCATAGATATGATTAATCTTCACAGATGAATGATGCATTTTCTAATTCCATCATTCGGAATCCTGCACAGTATTTATTTTCCATGGGCCTCACTGTTTAGTTCTGAGAAGTGTTGCATAAATCTGTGTCTTCAGCCTCAGTCCCTGACTACCACATGTGTTCTATTCTGCATGTCTGAGGGTCTCTCTGAGCCCTGGCATACAGTGTTCATGTCTGTGGTTGTATCTTTCTTTATGCTGCTTTCCCTGATTTAGTTGATAATTCATTTTTCCTTCTGTGAGTCTCTTTTGTTCTATTTTGTGACCAAATAATTCTGTGTCAGAAAAATAACCATTTGAGATAGTCCCACTTACCATGACCTCCATCTTCTCTGAATTTTATACTCACAACCATTGGCTTCTTTTGTTTCCCCAAATAGATTTCCAACTATAAGGGAGAAAATACCATCTGGTCTACTTCCTGCTCATTGTCATTCTGCTCAAGTACATGATGGTGATGTCGTAACAGCTGTCACTGTATTCTAAGCATGCCATTAAAATATAACATTTATTGAATGGTTGACTTGATATATTTTAAGGAACTTCATCAAAAATTGACTCTATATTACTTATGTTGCTCAATTTTTCAATGGTACTGCCTTTTATGGAGTACAGATACCTTCTAAAAGTAGCTGATAATAAGCCATCACTAAGATTATCAAGGCCAGAACCCAAATGTCTTTGATTATAAGTGGATGCCAACTTGCAGATGGCAAATTTTGACTATTCAATTTGTAGGTCTCCATTAAAAGACCTTGGTGACCTCAGTCTTAAGCCTTAGGCAAGTCAGTCTGTAGTTTTATAACCTAGATGATTCTGAATATTACTTTCTGGCACAGAACTGGTCTACTCAGTCCTGTGCCAGAAAGTAATATTCAGAATCATCTGAAGGTCAATCATGAGGGAAAACTGTAGCTCAATAAAAGAAATAAAAAAGAATAATTTCTAAAGCGATGCATAACACACCATTTCGTTGCAGTTAATTCTATTTTCCACCTCTTTACTCTAAGACAGTCCAAACATAAGAAATTCTAATTCTTTCCATATCCTGCAAAACACTTTCATGAAGAATTAAGTGTGAAAGTGACTTAGGTTCAGAAGTAATGAAATTATTCCTATGCCTCAAACTTGTATTGTAGAAAATCTGAACAAACCCAATTTATACAGTCAGGGGAAAGAAAAAGTCAGGCAGTGCATTTTAGGGTAGAAATCAGTCCTGCTAAACATTTATGTGGCTTTTGCCCTGGGTGTTACTATTGCTTTCTTTCATCATCTTCAGTAAGTTAAAGTCACTTGACATTTTTGATTCCTAAACTATAAAATAAAATAGCTAAATCTGATCTGCTCTCCTCCTTTAAACAGCATAACAAAAACTACAATATGATTTCAGTACATTTGATTCAGTGAACTGTATTGCATGAACCTTACATAAAATTGTAAGACAAAATTTTGAGGGATAAAAGATATACATTAGGTCCAATACTTTTATGGGAAAGAGTATCTGCTCACATAAGAATTACCTGAGACTCTCCTATGTATAACCATGCTATACACTATATTGTGTGGCGAAAAAAGCAAGCACGCCCTGGAATACAGAGAACTGAGCCTTAAGGTCACATGATAGTGTGGTTAGGGAAACAAATACAGAGGAAACGTAGAGGAATATTTAAAGGCAGTCACTGGAAATTCCACATACTGGGCTCAGGGGTCAGAGTCAAGAGATAAAATTCCTTTCAACTACTGTATTAAAACCTTAATTTATACTTAATGTCCTTTTCCTGCCTCGCTCCTTTCAGAAAATTTAAAATAGGCTCTGAGGAAGACTTTAGCACAGAAAGAGAGCTTAAAATTTGGAGTCTGCAAGGGAAATAACAAGCATACATAGGGTGGGCAGAGCAAAGAGAAATTATGGAAATGTGGAAATTAATTGGGAAGAGCACATAAAAATTTAAACACTACTAGTCCATCACTGCAGCCAAACAATTGCCGTCCTCTTTCTCTCTCTTTTTTTTTTTTTTTTTTTTTTTTTTTTTACCAATTCTTCAGCTGTGCCATTAAATATACTACTTGGGAATTAACAACAACAACAACAACAACAACAACAACAAACACAGGAAGCGCCCTTTTCTTGTAGCTTTACTCAAACCATAACTAGCAACTGCCACATCCCAAGCATTTTTTAGCCAAACCATTAAGTACTTCACCTGCTGTGGTGCCCCGCAGTGAGAGCTGTGCTTAGGTTGATGGGTCCCATGTACATACTCACATACACATTTCTTGGTTTCCCTTCATTTAAGCCATTTCTGCTTTTTGCCGAGTGTTTGGGGCTGCTGCCTCAGAGTGCCCACCTTTTCTCTCCTCATTGCCACTGCACTGTACAGTGGACAGAATCCCCCATCCATGAGGCAAGATCCTATTCCGGAAACTGAGTACAGTAAATAAAAATGCTACTGTTTTAACGATTTCAACAGTTACAGTCAACCCTTAGGTTCATTGTGACTTACACCTTTCTTGGACACGTTAAGTAAGGTTTTAGTTATTAGTTTTAATATTGAATTCTGTTATATAGATATTTATTTGGTCAGTATCTAGTTTAGGACTATAATTTTATATTTAAATAATTTTTTCTCTGTTCCTTAACAGAAAAGTTAGTCCAAGTTAAATTTCTTTTTTTAATCTAACATTTTTCTTTACCAGGTGATTCCAAGAGTCACAGTTTATTTTGTAAAATCTATGTACACTCATCTAAATTCACAAATGTCCATGTACACAGTACATACAGTCATACTAAATTCATGCTAAATGACTGGTTTGACTGACTCATAGCCAGTTCAGGGTGTACTAAGAGCCATCTGTCCATATGAAAATAATTACATTAAAGGAAAAAATAACCTGCAAAAGCGTCAAGATATTAGATTTAGATTTTACTTTCTTTTTTAGATCATGGTTTTGGTACAGAGTGATGTTCATTTTCATGAATTAGTACATGCATATAGCATATCTTGATCATTTCAAATTCCTTTACCACCCTTTCAATTCCTTCCTCCCCAGCCACGACGCCTCCTCCACCTCCAGCTATTGCTTCTCTTCTTCTCTCTCCCCTTCCTTCCTCTTCCCCTTTCTCATTCTCCTTCCCTCCTCCTCCTCTTTCTCCTTTCTCTCTCTCCTTGTCCCTCCCACATTCTGGAAATCAATTTGATATAAAAAATGAAAAAAACTAAATTACATTGAATAAGGTTGTCAAAAATGAGACCAAAACCCTCTCCCTCCAAAAAAGCTAAACATCCCACAGGCTGACATAGTTCTCTGGAAAAAGGGATGAACATATGTACAGCTAAAGAGGAACCCCAAAGCTGTATGAATATAATTATGTGTCTGAACCTCAAAGGTAGAATATTTGACATTGGTGATTCATTCATTGAACATTTGTCATGGGAAATGTTGGGTGAGGGGAACAAAGACTTACTTACCACTGAATAAATGAGTGGCCTATCACACTGTCTGACAGTCAGTATATATATATATATATATATATATATTTTTTTTTTTTTTTTTTTTTTTTTTTTTTTTTTTTGTTAAAATTTAAGAATTTTTTTTTTTTTTGAAAGTTTTTTTTTTTATTAGTTTTTTTTATATTTTTTTTTTTTTTTTTTTTTTTGCAGTACTGGGGATCAAACTCAGGACCTTGTGCTTGCTGGGCAGGCGCTTATTCCGCTGAGCTATATCCCACCCTTATATTCTTAACTCTCTTAACTTTATTTTAACTATTCTCAGACATCCATCCTTGTTTATAGTAAGTTTTCTAATATGGAAAGGGCACTACCTTCTGCTACATTACAATCTTTATGTATGTATAATCATTTGCTACATAGAAGACAACCTAAAATATACCAATAGACTCCTAGAAATAAGAACCTGAATTCAGCAATGTAGTAAGATACAAAATCAACATACAAAAATTAACAGTGTTCCAATAATTAACTCAATGAGGGAGAAATTAGGAAAAAAATTACCATTCACAATAGTATCAAGAAAAATTAAGTACTTAAGAAATAACCTAAGGCAATAGGAGATTTCTACTAGGAAAACTACAGTGTTCTGAAAAAGATAACCCATTTCTGGAGAGTCACAACAAATGTAAGCAAAATGACCATAATCCCAAAATGGTTACACTGATTTAACACAATTCCAAACAAAATACGCACAGCATTCTTTCACAGAACTGGAGAAAACAGCCCTAAAATTTATGAGGAACCAGAAGAGAGCAGAGTACAAAAGCAAACCTGGGTAGCAAGAGGAAAGCAGGAGGCATCATAACTGTGGACCTGAAGTTATATTGCAAAGCAACAGTGATACAAATAGCAGGGCTGGCATCAAGACAGGCATGTGCATCCCCGGAGCAGAACATGAGTCAGGAGCAGCTATGAGCACCAGCAACTATTTGAGTTTTGGCAAAGGGATGAAAAACATACACTCAACAAAAGCCTGTGCTACCTGGCCCTGGAAAACTGGCTCTCATTTTGCTGAAGACTGAATTTAGACTCATATTTCTCACCATGTAATAAATTAGGTCAAAGTGGATGACTAAGAAACAGAAACACTTAATCTGCTGGGAATTAAAATAGGGAAAACTCTTGCATTCATAGACATAGGCAAAGAATTTCTGAACAGGACCCCCATAGAACAGGAAATAGTATCAGAAACCAATCAGTGGGATCATATTAAGTTAAAATCTTCATGGAAAAAGAAACAGTCAACAGAATGAAATGACATCGTATAGAACAGGGTATCTTTTTTTTCCCAGCTGTTCCTCAGACAAAGAACTGGTATCTAGAATATATGAAGAGCTGAAGATATTAGATTTCTCCCAAATAAAAGAAATAGGCAAGTGAAATCAACAGACATTTCTCAGAACAAGTACAAATGCCCAGTAGATACGTTAAGAAATGTTCATCATTGCAGGCCACTAGAGAAATGCAAATGAAAACAACACGGAGATTTCACTTTATCACAGAAATGAGGGCCATCATAAGAAATCAGACAATGACAAATGCTGGTGCTTATTATGGGAAAGAGGCCCTTCATTTTTGGGGGGAACGTAGACTAGTACAACTGCTGTAGAAATCATTATGGAGATTCCTTAAAAAACAAAATGTAGCAATTCCACTTTACCCTAATACCCTTCTAGTTACCTTCCCCAAGGAGATGAAAACATCATATTACAGTGAAGCACGCATATCCATGTTTGTAGCAGGACAATTCACACTAGCTAAATTTTAGAAGCAGCTTTCCTGCCAACCAACAGATGGCTAGATAAACAAGTTGTGCTATTTATACACAATGGAGATACTATTCTGCCATAAAGAACATACTTGAGTCATTTGTAGGAAAATGGATGTACCTTTAGATCATATGTTGAGCAAAATTCATCAGATACGGAAGCTGAAATATCACATGGTTTCTCTTATATGAAAAGTATACATAAAGATAAAATAAAAGTTACATAACAGGTAGTAAGAAGACATCTTTCTCAAGGAGAAAGGGATCAAGAGATGGGGGGAGTGGGGGAGAACAAAGGGGAAGGGGATGGAAAAATAAAAAGAATTAAGATATGTTCTGAGCATGCACCAGCTCTCACAGGAAGGGGAACCACATATACTGAAAACTGTACTAATAAGAAGCTCAGAAGAGAGAGATATGATCATTCCTTTCTTCTACATCTATTTTCAGGTAGTTAAAAATTGACAATAATAAAAACATCAAAATTCATTTTTTCTGTGGTTCCATCCCTGTGTTCTAAATTATGATATGGTACACAGCTACTAAATACTGTTTAAATATATTTTGCCAATACCTATAATGAACCATTCTCAGCTTTTCACAAATCCTCCAGTTGACCTTCCCTCTTACTTGGGGAAGTGACACCCATTCCTTGCTGAGGTGACGACAAATGCTAATGAAGACTCCACTGGATACCCTGATCTTCCCCTGAAAATCCTGCCACCTTCTCTCTTTTCTGTACACAAGAAAAGCCCCTACTCACGCAGAAGTCATACTGAATCTATCAACTCCAACCCTCTCCCTCTCTTTTGAACTTGCATTTTCAATTCTTGTCTCTAACTCCTTCTCTGCAGGAAGGTAGACTTCTTCCTGAGAAAAAAAGACTATGAGTTTTTTGTCACTGTATTTTATAAAGTTCTCTTTTCTTCAATAAACCTCAAACATAGCTCGCCCACCCAGTCTCAAATCTTTCCTGTCTTCTTTTCCTTTTATCTCCCAACATTTTATCAAGAGTTTTCTAGTAAAGACTCACTACTGCTTTTCTAAATGGTAAATCTAGTGATTTACTTATGACTTATCTTCTACACTATTGCTTAATATTGCCGGTCATTGATTATAATTCCCTTCTTTTGTTCTAGAAAAGTACCGCCCTTTGGGTTTCCTAGGTTCCTCTATCTGATTTCTGTCTTCCACACATCAGATCCATGAGAGGTTTTGAGCTTGAGTTCATTAGTTTCCCCTACTGACTTTATTTGCCATCTGTATGCAGATGATAAGCTGATATATATGATTCCTAAATCTCCTGGGATACAGATTGGAATTTTAACAGCTTAGTGGACAGTTGCAAGTGGATTAGGCTTTGCACCTAAAATTCAAGAGGCCAAAATTATTCTCATCTTTCCTCAACTCTCCACCACGCGTCTGTCTGTATTGGCATTATATTTTCCATATTTACATTTTTTAAAGTTAACACTGTCTTTATCATCCTCTCCACTCTTACTCGCCAAACCGTTTAGAGGACTCTGATCCCTGAGCCATGTAGTCATTTCTTCTGAAATTTCCAACACGCACAGATTTAAGTGTCCACATTTCAGTTATGTAACACAGCTCCAAAGGACTCCTTTCAAATTTCAGTGATGAGACGTGCTAAATGATAATGCTGAAATGGTAACCCAATAAAATATGAACGATGTTACAGAAAAAACAGCTGACCACAGGGATATTGCTATGGCACACATTGCAGAGCATCTGGCTATGTGGTTAGAATTTTCAGTGTATACTCAAGTAGGCCTCTTGAACAAATGACGAAAGTGGTTATAATGAAATAGTGAGGCTGTGCCAGAGGAGTGATGCAGGCAAAAGAATTTCACAGTAAGGGAATTCTCAGATATAGTTCACAGCACCAAAACTTTAAAGCCCGAGATGTCGGAGGCTGTTGAATGGCATGTAAAAGATGTTGTCTCCAAATAGTAAGTTATATGATGAGAAGCCAAACTACTCTGCATATTGTATTAAAAAAGCAAAATGGGTTGCTAGCTCCTGATGTCTTAATGTACTGTGCACAAATATTAGTCTTGTTACTATTCCTTATACTGGTATAACTAAAACTCAGAGGGTTACTAATAATTTATGAGAACTTGTAAGGGCTGTAAAACAACTCTAACTAACTTTTTCCCGAGTACCAAAATCGTCGTGCATAGCTGTAGCCTGCACAGCCCCTTTTCTGCTTCTTCGTTGCTCTTGCCGGTGAAGCGCAGGCGCAGCATCCGTTTAGCTGCAGCGGTCTCCACACGTGGTGTTCTCCCTCAGCGACTTCCTCGTGCTGCTCAGTGTAAGGGCATCAGCAGATGGCAAAAAGGGAGTTTTGCCAGGGGCTTTCAGGCATCCTCCTGAGAATTATCCACTTCAGTGCCGTAGGCAGCTGTGATAATCAACAGCAGCTTTCCAGCAAGGTCTGGGCATCCTCCTGAGAATCACTGACTGGTGCCGCAGAGAGCTAAGTTTATTAGTAATGACTGTTTTGTAATTGTGGCATTTCTGAAAGCCAGAAGTAACTTCCTGACCTTTATTTACCAGCCCTTCCGACCTGTGTCTCCAGGTCACGATAATTGATTATTTGGGCTTATAATATCTCTAGCAATATCTGTTTTGATAGCTGCCCCTGACTGGCAGATCATTTGGCACCAGCAATACTTTGTAGGGCAAGGACCACCTATGGATGAAACTTGTCTTGGCTCTCTCACCTAGTGAGAGGTGAAGGCTTCAGTGTCTTCAGTGGGAAACGAAGCTGTTGTCCATGAGACATGCTGATCGACATTTACTTACATTATCACTTGCAGCTATGTGCATAGAAAGCCTGATGAGAGCAAACACAGTCCTAGTGACTCCTGGAAAAGAATGGCAAAAGGTGACAAGTGTAGCACGGGGCCAAGCAGGCTGAGGCTGCACTGAAATTGTATGAAGTGCTCAGGGCTTTAGCTCTAAGCTTGAGGCATGATGAGAAAACTAGAATGCTAATAAGTGGACTGAAAGACTTCTATTTTTTTATAGCCCCAAGACTGATGGATCAAAACCTAGACCCAAATTTTGAGACTCAGGGTCGCACAATTACAAGGTACATTAAATATTGTCCCAAGATTTCTCTTTATAAAAGTATAGGGCATTGACTTTGTGTGTGTGGGTGTGCGTGTTTGCATGTACATGTTTGTGTGTGTGTGTGTGTGTGTGTGTGTGTAAGTCAGGATGCAACTAGAAAAAAAGATGCTACTCTGAGCATTTTTAGCACAAGGAATTGAAAGCAAAGATGTGTTTACCCTACTGAGGAAAGAAGCACAGAACCCACGAGCTGACTGATATACATTCATGTAGTTCTGCTGATTCTGCTCTGCCTGAGGCTGTCACCTCTCTGGAGTAGCAAATGTAGTAGGTTTTATAACTAATTGTCCAGTCTCCAACCTTTGTCCCCTTTGAAGTATATTTCAGATTATCTGGAAGCACAGTTAAGATGTAGCCATAACATAATGGAGTGCTGCATAGATTAATCAGCAGATATAAGTAGAGTTGTTCTGAATACGGTTCTCTCAGTGCTGAGCACCCTGCTTGAGTCAGCTTCCGCACACTGCCCATCAAGAAATTCTCAAAGCATACTTTGAAAATCACTGCCTTAGGAGATTTTAAGGTACATTGAGCTCTAAATATCATTTGTTCTCTTACTTTGTAAATAATAAGTGGTAGTTCTACAATTTATAAGAAACAATCCATTCTTTAGGTACTGAAGACTATAATCGGGTTATAGCTTATCATTCCACCCTGTTCCTTTCTCTTTGTTCACAGACTCTGTGGGTTGGCAACTGTGGATCACTAGTTCATGTTGGATGAATTAAGTTGTATTTACAGCCCACTCAATGTAACTTCCTACTTCAAATGTATTAGTTTGTTTTCTTCTGTATGTCTGTGGCACTATTCACTTATTTATATGAGTATTAGGTATTCAAAGTCTACTTGATTTATTCATAAATTGGGGTCATTTTGTTTCATTGGTGAATGAGTCACACAGGATTGGATTGGTTGAACATAATAAAAAATTGTAAATATATTACTGAATATACAAGAATTTATTTTTCCTTTATATAAAATACACCCAAAGGTTTTATAGTCATGATTGGTTTAAAATTGTCAGAAGTCTCATATTTTATTTTTCCTATCTGCCATCTACCATGTAAAGTTGTCTCATAGCTGAGACTAATATAAACATCTAGGCATTTAATCTCATTCAAGACAGCTGAGAGAAAGATAGATGTTATTTATCAATAAATGCCCCCAGTTTTCTGTTATTCCTCTTAAGGCGTTATCCTGGAAGTTCTACCAAACTTCCTTCCTTGCTTAGAATTTATCCACATGGCTGTGAACATGTCCTGGACACCCAAATAACAGTTCATCATGGTGGGAGATAGAAAACTGGGCATTGAGTACATAATCTGTCAGCTGCCACAGCAATAAGTCTTTGTACTTCTCTGCAAACTACATTCAGCCCTTAGTTAAGCTATGAAATTCTATACCTATTTCTCTTATAAAATTCCTAGCACTTCACAAGCATCTTAATACATAAAGGCATAACAATGAATGACTAACAATACTATTTTGAACTGACATTTGGCCTGCCATCCAGACTGTTAGGAAGGGTCCCACATTAAGCTAATACTATTATTATAAGAAATAGTAGGGCCAACCGTTCCAGGGGGAGGGAATAAGTTTTCTTTGGGAATATTCCCTCGAATAAAACAGAACTAAACTTGGATATTTCTTTTTAAATTTCTGTACAGCTTATTTTTTTTTTATTTTAAAGACAAAAGAATAGAGACATATAAACCAGAATAACACAAAAACAATAAAGGAAATACAAAACTATAGAGAAGAGAGCAGGGAATTAACACTAGATGCTGTATTACATAATGTTACGCTTGCATTCGTTGCTCCATTATACAAATGATGGCACATTCAATTAATCAAACTATTTTCTCCACCCTCATCTCCATTGTTCTCCCACCCAATCAGTCATTTTCCTTTTGGTCATAACTGTACTTTTTAGTTTATTACTCCATCGGGCTCTGTCTTGGTTACTTTCTCTCGTTGCTGAGACAAAATACCCAACACCCAAAATGAAGGAAGGAAAGGTTTATTTAGTTTACAGTATGTGGAGGTTTCAATCCATATTTGGCTGGTTCTGAGGCAGAGTGGCACATGGCAGAGGGCAAACTGTTCATGGCAGCAAACAACCAGAAAATGTGTGGAATTGCAGGCAAGCAGCCTCTTTCTCTCCTCTACCTTGTAAACAGCCTGCCCCCACCCAGGGGGCGTGTAGCTCTCACACAGTCTCCATACCCTCCTCTTCCACAGGCCCAGGATATATATACAAAGTAAGCACCCTGGCTTCCTGCTGAGTCACATAGTTAACCTTTTAAACTTCCCAAATTAACACAATAAACAACATCCCAGAAGGGTAAGGACATGTCCTTTTCACCCCAAGATCTACAACTGCTGAGTTACTCAGCCAAACCTCCAGACTCCCCAAGTTGACACAATGTATCAACTGTAACAGGTTCTTACACTGGGAAGACACATGGTTGCTTCAAATTACGCTGTAACAAACATGGGTGCACACAAATTGCTATGGCAGGAGGTGGGAAAGCACCCATCCTCAAAGATGGTACATAGGCAGGGAACCAAGTACAGTATGGTACCACCCCATTGACAGGCCCTCAAGGCCATCGGGGGTCCAGTTGAGTTGGCAGGGTCACCCTGCAAACTGCCAGGCTCTGCCCTGATGCAGCGTGCCTGGAGGCCCAGTTAAGTCTGTGGGGTCACCCCCATGGACTGCCAGGTTCTGCCCCAATAAAGCTCTCCCAAGGGTCCAGTCGAGTCCTCAGGGTCACGTTGTCAACTGCCAGATTCCATCCTATCACCATGCTCCCAGGGGCACAGTCCAGGTCCTCAGGGTTGTCATGTAGCCTGGAGGGAGCCCCCCCCAGACTGCTGAGCTCCTTGTCAAGGCCCCTGGGGTACCCTCATAGGTCACCAGTCTCCCTGCAGGCCACCTATGACTCTTTGGAGGCTATCCCCACCCAGCTAGAAGACCAATCTGTACCCTAGTTCCAGGTTCTCACCTCCTCCCACCTCTTGATCTCCAGTGCTGCCACTCCCCGCCCCTTACAGCTGGGCATTGGGTGCACTTACGATGCTGGGCACAAGTGGTGTGATGTCTCCCCAACCCATGCTCACTGAGGTAGTCCAGGATGTGCACTAAGTTTAGTTATTAGTTCTAGGAGACAATTGGAGGAGTTCCTCGGGTCTTCTGTGTAGAGTATGTTGTCATCTCTCTGACTCCAGGACTGTAGTTTTTCATATAATTTGTCACTATGGGTTTATACAAGGTTCACATATGCAAGCAGTATGAAGTCCCTGTTGGTGCTCATATTAGTAGTTTAGGGTGAGTGCTGAAACCTATGGATTCATCCTGTTGCTGTTGGGAATACATATTGGACATGCGGGGCACCAAGATGCAAGGTGCTCAGAGAGGGAGTTCAGGGTGGGAGCTGAAGCTCAGTAACTCAGCTCATGCTTTCTGCTTGGTGTTGGAATGAGAAGGGCATGGCGCCATGTGGTCCACCTCCATCTGCAGCTCTCCTTACTGTTGTGCTCCAGTTCCCATTTGTTCTTTGGCTGGATCCCTAGGAATTGCTGTGGCCCTAGGGTCACTGCCACTGCTCTCTGCTGGTAGTTGCTCACACAGTGGAGAGGGAGGAGGCCACAACCTCCCGGCAGGCATAGAGCTGGGTGTGGTGGGCTGTGTACTAGTTGCTTTGACTCTGCCTTGCCTCAGGGCACTGATTAGAAAGGTTGCTGAAGAGTGGGCATTCTGCTTCAGTGTCTGTTGTAACCTTTCATCATCATGCTGGGTTCTACAACACCTCCCAACCGCCACTGTCTCTTTTCTGGGCTGCTCTTTCTCTACTCCGGTTTTGGCCCACCCCTCAGAACTCCACTGTCCCCTGGTTGAGCTGGGAGGCTCCTGTGAGCACAGGCTTCTGAAGCTGAAGCTGCAAGTTCAGGAATGAGAGAGCGGGCCAAGGGTGTGTATGGAGTGGTAACTCCCTCTTTCTCCTATTCCTTTTCCTCTAACTGCATCACGGAGGCCGTCTGAGCTTTTCCTCCAGGAGAGATCTTATTTGCTCTTTCTTAGGGCTTCAATTCTCATTTCAATTCCTTTCTGGGACCAGGGGACCCACTTCTTTCCCTCTCATCTTTCTCATGTTGCTATATTCCAGTGTCTGGGTGGCAATCCTCCAGGAGGATCTTTCTCTGCTGCTTACCTGGTAGCCACCATCCCGGAAGTGAACTTAAATATTTATAACTTCATTTCTATGAGTAATTTCAATATTTATATGTCTAAATTTAACTTTTAGTTTTAAAAATTGAGTATATCTCAATTTTTATATTGCATTTATATTTCTAATATTTAATATTTCTAATTTTTACTGATATAGGTATATAAGGAGAGTTTGATAAAGCACAGGCAAGCATTTATTGGTTTTTCCATATTTAGAAAAGTCATCAGTTTTTCAAATATTTTATGAATTATGAGATTTAACATCCTGTTTTCACAACACTGGACAAAAAAATAATGAAATGTCAAAGGGAGCCCCTGTACCTTTCATTAAATCTAAGTGGCTCCTTAGCAAACAGTCATAAATATGGAAACACATAGCTGCCAACTATGCTGTCACTGCAGCCAAAGCCATATTTTAAAATCAATCTCTCTCTGCCTCTCTCTGTTATCTATCTATTGCTTTGGTTTATAAATGATTTACAAAGTTTATAAATATACATATAGTATACTAATTGATATGAAATGAAATTTTAAATATGTAGGTAACAGTCATAGTACAAAGGAAAGGTAGGCTAAGGAAAATCAGATCAATCCAGCAGTTAGATAACTAAATAAAATGTATACCACAGTATTATACTATCTTCCTAGAAGTAGGCCATTAACGTCATTCTTAGGTTTGTTATATTTCAGGTAAACTCATTCTATGTAGAAGTCCTATCTAACTCCTATCAGGAGAATTGTATACCTAGGGAAAGGAAATTGTCCATTCATGGTTCATGGTTGGTTTTATTATGAGATCACCATAGTCCTAGAAATGGTGACTCCTTGAAAAAATGACCTTGAAGCTAAAGACACACATATATACATGAGTTTGAAAAGAATTTTCCATCATAGAAGCACAGAAAGAAAGAAAGCAAAGAAAAAATGAGAGAAAGAAAGAAAAACTTCATCTTTAAGTTCACATATACTAAATTTAATAAAATAGTGTTTTTTCAAGGAGTTAAGGAGTTATCAGTGTTCCCGTGAACAAGGACTGAGATAAACAATGTCATACAAATTTGGTAAATACTGTATTAAATCACAGCTTCCTAGTCATTGGAATTCTCAATGTCTAATATTTAGTTTGTATCATGAGTCAGCAAAAGGGGAATGAAGCATGCCAGATTCTTTGAACCAGCTGTCAAGGCTGATGAGATGCTATGTTTTTACTATACTTTTCCTTATCTGAAGTTAAGATAGGGATGCTGTGATTGAGTTGACAGGGTGGGACAGAAAGGATAATGGGAATTAGATAAACCACTCTCATGCAGACTTTTTTCTTGCAATTCATTAGTTTTCTTCTTTTTCCTTTATGATTTTAGAAGCCACGGACTTCAGACAGCCAACAGGATGGAGAATGACCCCTCTTCTATAGTGACATGTGAGGGGAATCAAAATGTACTTTTGTTTTGTCCAGTCATGGAGCTTGGATTTGCTTCTAATTTCAGTCTAGTTTCTCCTAGCTAAGCATCATAGTCATGATTGCTAATTTTCAAGAACATCCAATATAATTATGGAGTTTCAAAACTAAAGCTAATTTCATTGTAAACTGATTGTAAACACACTGTGAATTTCATTGTAGATTAAAATTTCACATATTCACATTTACACTACTATCTAGAAAGTATCTTCTATGTACTTTGGTTTAAATTTGAATCCAAATGTGATTTCATTTGGTTATTTCTCTTATATGTGTTTTACCATAGTAACATCTCTTTCCG
The DNA here is from genome assembly GCA_004027595.1 of Dinomys branickii. Lineage (NCBI taxonomy): Eukaryota > Metazoa > Chordata > Mammalia > Rodentia > Dinomyidae > Dinomys > Dinomys branickii. The sequence continues at coordinate 43,161 of PVLD010003978.1, forward strand.
CAGTCTATTTTCATATAATTTATTTGCTGAAAAAGCAAATGGCTTCATTACAAAGAATTTTACGTTGTCAATTGACTCATAACATCTCACTTTACAAACCTAAAGAGGTGAAACTTTAAGATCCATAAAAGGTGATCAAAATATATGATGTATGGAGAAAATTTTAAAACAACTGCAGCAAAAGACACATTGGCATTAATTACCTTCCAACTACTGTCTCTGGCTTCAAACGCACTTATCCTGTCATTCTTGCTACTTTCCAGAGTCCAGGAAGTCTCGTTAGCTGTGATGGCTGCCAAGTGCCATCTAATGGAAAGGCAAGTTTAAAACTTTGGTTTGTCCTCTTCCACCTTTTTCATGGGATCTTGCACTGACAGACTTCTCTTTATTCTCCAGAGTTAAAATATCCAAGAAAGATAAACATTTTTAATTTATTCAGGACACTGAGGCAGCCACAATACACTCACCAAACTGGACTTACAGAGCTGCTTCAAAATGTAGGAAGGATGAGGCATAAGTGTGCTCACAGTGAGGGGCATATCTGAGGTGAATTAATAGCAATGTGTCTTTTACTGTAATTTAAAAAAATTTAAACACATATTTTATGTTTCTATCACAGCTTATCCTCTCCCTTCCAATGTCCAATTCTACACTACATTGTTATTAGCTATACTCACCATGCTGTGTAACAGTTTTCTAGAGCTTTCTCATCTTGTCTAACCCAGACTTTGTACCATTTGATCAATATCTCCCACCCCAAGTGGACCCCAGTTCCTAGACTTTACCATCCACTTTATGCTTCTAAGTGTGTCCTTTTTAGGTCATGAAGTACTTGTCTTTCTATACCTGCTTTATAATTTTCCCCTCAAAATGGGGAATGAAGAATTTGAGTAAAGGAATTTAGATATGAGCGACATGCTCAGACACTTTTTACAAACGATGACTAAAGTAGAAACAACAATCTTCAGGTCTTGCAATGACAGAGTCAATAAAGACAATGACAGTGATGCGCTGCTGATAAGCCATATCATAAAATACAGCCATGATGAGGCAGATGACCAAGGACCAGAGGGAGAAAGTGAGAAAGCGAGACTATTGTGAAGAAACGCAACATATGTTCCCCCGTGTGAGCTATCTGATGAATTCCAAGGAGTGTGCTGGGGCTCAACAGAGTATGAGGGACTGCACCCTGCAGTTCGGGTTCAAATTCCACTCTTGCTTCATCAAAGACATCCAAATCCAATTAAGAAATGAATAATACAACTGAGAAAACCATTAACTGATTGATTGATACATTTGCAGTAATGATTGCACTTATTATGGAAAGTTGGTATAAATGCCACCTATTAATTGTTTTGTCCCCTATCCCTCCATTTGTCTCTGCTCTTTCCAACTCTTGAAGCTCTCCCGACTTCCTATTATCTATGCTTCATTTTGCTCTTTATATATACTTTGGGTTTCTCATGTAAGAAAAACCATGAGGTATTTAAGCTTATATGCCTGATATATTTCATTTAACATAGACTCAAGGTGCAACCATGTACCTATGAATGCCTCAAATTTACCATTCTTTACGGCAGAGCAGTGCTTCATTGTGTATAATACCACATTTGCTTTAGAAAGTCATCTGCTGATAGCCATATTGGGCATTTCCAAGATTTAATGGAGAAATGAACCAGTTTTGATAAATTGTAGTGCTCCAGCATTCCTGACAGGATATTTTCAGTCATGGCTTCCCAACTTCGCAATATGATTTCTATAGCAAGCTTTGAAAAGCACAATAATATGTTTTTAAATTATAGGAACCCGTGGTGATTGGATAATAATAATGGTTGTTATACAACACAACTTGAAATTCTATATCATTTTTATTGCTCTCTATACTGTTTTCTTTACGTATTTGTTTTTGTTATGTTGCTTTTATTTAAAAAAGGAAAAAGAAAATGTACATGTATATATAAGGATAGCTGGAATAAGTGTATTGCTGATGTCTGTAGTTTATTCAGAGGAGCAGTCAATGCTTATAAGTTTCTTTTTTCTTGACAAATTTTACACACTTGAATTTGGTAATCAGAATGACTGATCTGAAAACAATATGCAGTATAAGAACCATTGTTGAACTACCATTTTATATGGTGAAGCCCTGCATCATTTCCAGTGTTTTGTTTTGTTTTAATTACTTTTATTTTATTTACTTGTTACTGTCTTTGATTGTTTGATCAATCTTTGTCTAATGGACTAAGCAACTTCGTTGAAGATAACAGTATATAATATAGCAACCACTAAATTTCTATCATTTTGTCTTGAGGTCATGTACCATTTTTGTTGTTTTTGTGTTGTCTTGATTTTGTCTTCATTGTTGTTTTGTCAGTTTTTAAATTTTTAAAATAAAGAAAAATATAGGCAACCACACCATTTCCCACTAGAAGGTGAAGGACGGCAGTATTTGGAGAGATGCTATATAAAGGAGCTCTCCTACAACCTTGGCAGAAAACCTCAGAAGCTTCCAAGACTTGTGGAACTGTACCTTCACTCAAATAACATAGTTCTAGTTTCAGAAACTATTGGGTGCCTTGTGAAACTCCAGTGTCTTAAACTCAGTGACAGTGCCTTAGAAATTGTTTGCCCAGAAATCGATCATCTGAGAGCTATACATCATCTTCGATTAGGAAACAACCAACTGCAATTCCTACCTCCAAAGGCTGGAGATTTGAAGGAGCTGCAGACAGTAGGCATTTCTACTAATTGTTTGCTAACTTTGCCTGAGAGGCTTCACCAGTAACTTTCTCTGCAGTACTTCACTGTGGACTGCAATTCGCTATGGCATGTGCTGCACAGCCTCTGCCAGCTGCTCAGCCTCATTGAGCTCTCCATGGCTTGAAACCTTCTTACATTTCTGCTCCTTGGTCTAGGCTATCTCGAGAACTACAGAATGTGGGCACAGATAAGAACATTCACCTAAGAGGCTGCCGTGTTACCTGTACAATAAACTCACTGGGTGCACTGCCATCCAGGTATCGGAGGTGAAGCTGCTCTCCTTTTCATTGGAGCAGCTGACCATCTTCCTCTCAGCTGAGGTGAAGGCCGCAGTAGACATAGCGTGATCACGTGCTGTCTCTGCATGAGCTGGCCTTGCGGAGTCTCTATCACACCTGCCACCACTTCCACAAAGATTTGCACTTCCGGTCTCCTGTATTACCCAGAAGTCTCCTGGAGGTGCTTCACTGTCTCCTGGGTCACTGTCACCCATGTAGTGAGCCTATGTTTATCACCATCTACCCCCAAGCTCTTCCCCTTTAGAAAGATGTCAATGGCAGCACTGCATAGGAGGAGGACAATGGTTGATTTTGTGGCTGTTCCGCTCAGGGCCTGCTGTTCCACCCAGTGCCTGCTGTTCCGCCCACTGCCTACAGACTTCTGCCCTGTTGACTTGGTAAACATTCGTGAGCCTCAGGAGTGCTTCCAGGTTGACACTGTGGCCACCTCCCTGCATGTCCGGCACCACGCGAGGCAGGCAGGAGAGTCCTGCAGGCCAGAATGGGCCCTTCTGTCCTGCCCAGTGCAACACGGGGGCGTGAGAAGTCTCTGGAAGTGTTATGCTCAGGTGTCACAGCCAAAATGCCTTTGCCCTTTCCCCACTTCAGAATGCATCCTCCCCACATATTAAATAAAGATTTAGCTATTATAAATTGTGCTACTATAAATATAGGTATGCATGTATCAGTGTAATATACTGACTTCAAGAACACCCAGAAGGGGAATAGTTGGTGCAAATGGAATTTGTAGTTTTAGTTTCTGAAGAGCCTCCATATTGCTTTCCAAAGTGGTTGTACTAGTTTATATTCCCACCAACAATGTAGAGCTCCTCTCCCCCATAGCCTTGCCAGCATTTGATGTGTGATTTCTGGATGAAGCCATATTTTCTGAAGCAAAATGGTGTCTGAGTGTTGTTTAAATTTGCATTTCTCTAATGGTCAGTAATGTTGAAGAATTGTTCATGTATTTATTGGCCATTTGTGTCTCTTATTCTAAGAAGTATCTATTCATTTTCCTGGCCCACTTTTTGACTGGGTCTTTTATCTTGGAAGGAACAGTTTTTGAGCTCTTTGTATATTATAGTTGTTACTCCTCTAGGCTAGGACTTTCTGAGCTGACGGCACAAGATATAACACTGAAAATCAACACATGGGATTATAGCAAGTTAAAAAGCTTCTGCATATCCAAGAAGACAAGTGGTGAGACACCCTACAGAATGGGGAAGACCTTGGCAGCAACTCCTGGGAAAGCTAAGTTTTGATCCTTTATCTAGAGATTCCTGATCTTTCGTGGAGACAGCATGAAAGGCAGCAGGGTACAGTTAAAATGCGCACACTCCTGGACTCAAAAGAGCATAGAAATCAGCATTTTGCAGTTTGCATAGCATTCAAACTAAAAAGTCTATAAAGTACTCAACAGCAGGCACAGTAATAAGAAAGCTTTCAATACATGGTAGTCTATAAACTATGTTTTTAAAAATATGTGTTCAGAAAAGTGTTACATGTTCTACTGATTTTTCTAAATGGAAAGGTCCCACTGAGGCATGCCCACTTTTCTCAAAGCACAGAGTGTGTGTATGTGTGCACAGGACCCCTAGCTCATACCACCAGCCTTACCCAATAATTCATGATGTGACTAAGAGCACTCAAGTAGTAACTACATGCAGTGCTCTTTGTCACTTATACTGCCTGAGTGAACGAAACTGAGACCACAAGCTCAGTTAAACAGAATCCTGGGACATAAACAAGAAAGTAAAAAGCTAACTTCATTTCCCTCTCCCCTCTTTCTAGAGGAAAAAAAATACACAGGAGAGTCTTGAAAATGTATGAATCATACACTGTATTTCACTGCACAGATTGGGAAATTTCTTTAAATCCATATAAAATGTAGATTTGATGTTTATAACAAAACCAGGTAAATACCTGAATATCAGCAATGCAAAGATCAATACATTTATTCATTCCTGATACTCAGATATTTACGTTTTGTTGTGTATGTTCAGCTGTTCTACAAATTATACATGTATGTGCACATTCACATATTCATACATACATTATAACAACATGTATTTATTTTCCCACACACTTGCTGCTTTCTGTATTAATTTGCATATGCATTTATAATAATTTGAATCTTCTTTTGTCCTTTAATTTAGAACCTCTGTGGAAAAGTTATTTGTTGTGATACCTTGTGGGGGAGGTGCCAATTTACTGCTTTGCATTATGTTACTGTAAATATCAAATACTTTTCAACATTTCAGATCAACAGCGGGTATTTCTTCCCCCTTCAAGAAATTCATGTTTAGTTGTGCAGATGTTTATTCAGTGAGGATGCATGTTTCTCAGGAGAGCAGGCTTGCAAGTCAAAGTATCTCGAAGGGTCTCAGAGCGTGAGTTCTCTCGCAGCTTCTAAGCCTCTGCGGTCATCTACTCCTCGTGCCAGTGGTCAGGGCCAGGCCGCGGGAAAAGGGGAAGAAGGGAAGGAATGCACACCCTCCGCGTTTAGTTACCTTGCCTCACTGGAGGGCCCCTGTTGCTGTTTCACTTAGTGCTTAGTTTGCTCTGCCCTTTTGTTTATTACAAAGGGGCTGTGAACTTACATTCACGAGGCTGGCTTATGCAGTGTGGAGTATTACACAACAGCTGAATGCTAAGGGGGCGCGACATTGGCCATGGGGGAAAGAAATTCCCCAGGACATCACTGTACATTAGAGAGGACGGTAACATATGGAAATAAAAGCAGCAGAGGACTACAGATCTGCCTCATCTGTAATGGCTGAAAATGCAAAACTCCTGTAAAAAGCAGACCATACCTCATTTGAGAGTGCAGATAACTTAGCGCAGAAGTCCTGAGTGACACAGGTGGTGGCAACAGTTGCCCCCCTGGTAGCAAATTTGGAAGATGGCTGCAATCCCTGAGGACCTATCCATGTGTATAGCAGGCTGTTAGCTACTGACATGTATAGAATCAATGGCAGTGGCTCATCCTTTCAGTTTAACTGCCTGGTAACCTGGATAGGAACAAAGGGCCACTGAACGGTTACAAGGAGGCGCTGGGAATAAACAGTTGTATCCTGAACACAGATCCTCCGGCCACTGTACCACACCTCTCAGTGAACACGGCCCACAGTCCACATAACAAAGGCCAAAGACCTCTCTGATGCAACAAAATTACAGGAGAACCACTAAGTCGTAAGCAAGCTTCCAAAGGACATGTTCTTTAGCAGAAGCATATGTAGTACCAAATAATTTTTCATATACACAAACATTACTTTCTCAGCACAGTTTTTGCCAAGAGTCAAATCCAGATGTAAAGTTGAAAATGACAGAGACAAAAAACACTTACAGCTACTGTATCTTAATTCTTCACAATACCAATTAAGAATTCTTGCCCGAAAGTAAGAATGTTTCTCTGCAATTTTCTACAAATCATCATTAATAGGATAATAGAGCAGAGAAATTAGTAGGGAGTTCATTTCCTGCTTTTCCCCCTCCAGGCTGGCTTTAGTGAGAACATTTATCTACGTTTCCATTCCAACACATTGTGAATGATAAATGAACTCCACTGAATAAAGGACATGACATTGCTCTGCCTCAGATTTCTATTTTCTTTCATCAGAATATTTCACCTAACAAAGTTCACAGCTCAGTGTTCACCCCCTTCGAAGGGAGAGATAAATGAACTCCAGTGCTCTAAAGAACCCAAGTTCAGAGCATGACTGAAAATAGGCAAAAAGCAAGAGGTTAAAAGGCACAAGGCGGGCTAGGACGCCGCTTCACCATTTAGCTTTCCGGCAGGTACGTCTGCTCCCCCCCTCCTACGCAGGAAGAGCACAGCAAAACTGTTTTACGTTGCTTTCGTTGCCCAAGTCCGTGGCTTCAGGACCAGAGACAGTGAAAAGATATTTGCCCTAATGTTGAAAGCTGAACTTAAGAGGAAAATATTACCCTTCATTGCTTTCCCTGGATCTTTCTGCATGGTGTTGTGTATTATTAGAATAATAGATTCGTATTGAGGCCATCTCCTGGATGGTCCTGCACAGTAATGGCTTATGGTCCTGACAGGAGACAAATGTTGAGGTGTTATTGCTGGGGTGGGGGTGCTTCAGTCAGAGCGAAAAAGAACGCTAGCATTCTTTACAGTTCCTGCGAGAAAGTCAGTTTATTACCACTGGTTACTTTTCGAAGTTGAGGAACATAGCGGCTAAGTTCTTCATTTTATATTAGAAACGAACACATCAGCTAAGGATAAGGCAAAGGGAGAAATACCAAATTCTCAGAGGAGAAAATATATGAGGCACTGACCCTCAGAATTCATGTAGTATAAAGTGGGAAACTGCAGGAAAAAATATTTAGGGTTTGATTTTTGGCTACTCCAAAATCCTACTTCTGAGCAAGATAATATCAAACTAAAATATTGACCATTATCAGCATTGGAGTAAATCTCAGTTTGGATAATAAGTGATAATTAGCACTTGTTTGTTAATATTAGACAATTATTCAAAGAAATCTGTAGTTTTCTGTGTTCTTAGGACATATAAATTAAACCAGCAAAAATACTCTTTAAGAAGTCAACACAGATGGGCTTCTCATGCTAGTAATAAGCTCATTAGAGAAAAAAAATTGCTATATGTTACTGATACAAAAGTTCAACAGTGAAAGATACTAGAATGTTCTATAAAAACTGCCCATACCATGGGAGAGAAAAATCCCTACATTTCATTTTAGACTCCTAGTAATTTGTTTATTATTATAAACAAACTGGGCATACTTGTGTGCTTGGGCATCTGAGAAGGGCTGGTAACTTATGGCACATTGGTAAGGTCTAATTTAAACTGTGAAATCTAAAGATCTTAGCCAAGTCCATCTATATACAGAAAACATAGCTATCATTACTCTGGTCTTTTAACACTGCCAGAAAGATCAAAATGAAAAAGAACTAGACTCTGGATGCTAATTTCTTATCATTTAAAAATCTCCTTCATAGAGAAATACTGTATCTCTTCATATACAACCACTGCAATGGTAATTCCAAACTATAACAGAGTATCATGGCTATGTGTGTTGCAATCAATAGCAAGTACATAACACAGACCACAGCAGTGCTAAGGTGTTCCTGTAAGGAGAAAGTTCCCTGGTAGCTTCAGGGATACTTTCGCACACATACCATCAGTGGCTAATACTGTTAGGACCTTCAGGAAGTCAAACTGCCATTTTATTTGGAATTTTAAGTAGATGCTACTTTCCAGGCCTAAATACTATAGGACTTACTCAAAACACTTCAAGGATGGTGGTTAATATCTCCACCTATTTAATTGCTTGAAAGTAGTCCTTGTGATGAGTATCACAAAAGCACTTGTTTTTAAATAACTATTCATTATTAACCACAAAAAAACAGGTTAAAACCAGCCAGCCAAACAAACAAAACCATGAAGAAGCCAGTATTGATATTAGGGGGAAAATGTGATCTTTAAAATAATATTACAGGTATCTTCTCCCTCATAAATACATCATAATTTCTCAGATCTGAGTGAGTTGAGTAGCAGTGGAAACCTCTGGCCCTCTATTTAATAATTGAAGGGCAGTTTCATGAAAAAGTACCCCAATGAACTGAAATAGTTCATTAAGATTCTAGAAGTGCTCAGACGTATTGCTGAATAGGAATTTAGATATCAGAATTGGTTAATATGATTTTTAAGATACAAGCTGTTTTCCAAAAAGTGAGAAATAATTTTCTTCCTAGCACATCATGCACATGTGAACATATGTAGGGAAGTCATCAGAAATGAACATAGACATGTTAAATTCATTCCAACACAATCTCTACAATCGGATAGCAAAAAAAAAAGCAGTAGCAAAGGCAATTGTGTACCTTTTTAATTGATCAAAAGCAAAAGACATTTTGATATGTTACAATTACCACGCTGTCTTCAGAAAACTGATATATTGCCATCTACCAAAATAGTATGCAAACAGATCATAAGATAAACACTTATTGCAAAAGGAGGCATAGATAAATTCATAGACATAGACTTCATATTACATTTGATATATTTCTAAATTTTATATTATTTCTACTGTATATTTATTACAGTATTTCCAAACATAACTGAATGAAACCCAGGCAAATTTGATATCTCATAATTTAAACAACTAGACACAAATAAGGCCATTAACTATTCATCCTAAAAAAATACTGTATACACTCAACAGAAATAATTGTGTATGACACATAATTCAAAATTGAAATTAAAAGGATTAAATGATCACCTAGGAAAGGAAAATGTTTTTAAGATTTATATTGTACTTTATTTGAAAATACTAGCTGCTCAGATGTCTTGGCAAAACAGATCTCTAAATTTTAAACATACCACTCTCTCTACTTGTTAAAGAAAAGCTTGATATAGTTGCACATACAATATTGAATTTCAGCCTGACGTTCTGGCTAGGCACCTGTGCTTTGAAAAGCGTGCACACTGTACACGCTGTGAGAGCACACACCAGCAAGGAGACACGCATGCACATGTAGCGGAGGTGAAATCAGGTCTCTTCAGTTCGGCAGATCCACATTCTGAAGGATGAGGGCCACGCGGCTTGGAATGTACACCTAGGTCAACACAATCATGTCAGTGCAGTTGACAGAAACAGTGAACGCGCTGCCATTATGTCAAACAACACAGCCATGACACAAACTGATATTTGACTTACGGTACAGTTACTTCCACAATTCTACCAGCTCTTCAGAGGCTCAGGCGCGCTTCTGGCAGGGATGTAGGAGTACTTTCAAGCAATCACCACAAGAGGGCTCCATACTATGTATCAAAAATGTACGTCTTACAGGAGCGACATAAATGGCGCTCATTGCCATGTTTGGGCATGACGTGCGGAATGAAGGAAGGCTGCTTTAGAGTTCACATTGTTACTGTACTTAGGTGGATAAAAGTGACATACAAAGCTTGGCTTTGCCTCGGGACTCATAATACCACCATTTTTTTTTCCATTTTAAGAACAAAAACAGAAATATAACAGATTCTGTTTGGATTTTGGGGCCCTCTTTAATTTAACCCAACCAAAAAGCTTGTGTTTCCATGTGACATAGGATACACATCTTTGCCACGCCCTGCACAGCTCTCACTCAGCTCCTCCTTGCCTACGTCCAGCCTCCAGCTCCTCTGCAGCACACTCCCTGCTTCTGCACTCCCTGGGCCCCAGCTACTGGGGCTGTGCAGTTCCTTCATTATCTCAAACACTTCCTTTATGAATCTTTATCCACAATGTGCTTGCTGCTCCAAGCACTCTTTGCTTTCTTTGTTTCTGTGTACCTTAGTACATTTGAGTCATTTTTAGGAAAACTGAAGTACACTTTGACCAAAATGCTAAGTGAAATAAATCAGACACAGTTTAAAGAAGACATGGTATGAGATATGAGATTCCTTTTATATGAGACACCTGAAGTATAACGTGAAAGGAAAATGAAAGGTAGATACAGGAATAGGAACATGGAAGGAAGGCCTTTCCAAAGTAGGCAGGAGAGCAAAGGACAGACGGGGAGGGGAGGACAGTGTTAGGACTGGATCCGGACGTGCGCAAACCACCAGGGTGCATGCGCTCACTGCGCTGCAGACGTGTGCTAACAAAACCCCAGGTCCGTGGAGAAGCTTCCTCCACAATCCCAGTTACAACAGGTTTCCACTTCAGTTTTGATCATAGCATCCGTTTTGTCCTTCCTGTGGACAACATTTACAAGGGCAAAGGCCCTGATAAAGGCCCTTCAATTTCTCATCCTCAGCCAGTGTCGCAGGACAATGTAGGTGCCAGTGATGTCTAAAACAATGTATAACAAATAAAGGAATACGGGCAGTCAGTGTGTGCAGCTTTCAAGAGATGCTCTGACGTGTTCACATCTGAAACAACTGTCATAAAGTTTAGGTGATGTGAACTTGAAAGCTTAGCTCTGTGCATTCTCTGCATACCACACTGAGCTGCCCACAAAGTTACCAGTAAGAATAATAGTACAGATTGTTGTCATCGTTGTGACAGTCTCTCTCCATTTCCAACTTTATTAATATTTTAAGAAATTAGTTACTTTATCTTAAAGCAAAAACTTGATTGAGGGTTAAAATAGAGAGGTTTTTATTTATTTTTTTATTTTTTTTATTTTTTTTTAGAGAGGTTTTTAAAATAGCTTAGAACAGAATGAGAGATGCAAAGTAGGCATAGTTTTAGGAAAAATATAACACAGCTGATTTTATTCACGTGTTTATATAACAGTGAATGACATGGTATGTCCAAAGCATTTTAATTTGGCAAATGAACAAAATGCTTTTGTACGAAGGTATTTGTAAGAAGTGGATATGTATCTTTCTTTTCTTTCTTTCTTTCTCTTTCTCTATTATTAATACATATATGTATTTATGTATATTTTATATATGTCAGATACACTAATAAGCTGGCTATTTTTGAACATCAAAACTTAAAGGTAGTTTTAAAATGGTAGCATTTAAGTAACTTACGGAATGTAAAAAGCAGAGAACAATTTTTCTAGTCTTCAATGAAATGTGCTTTAGAAAATGATATTCATTTGAGAAAATAATGCACAGACATTAACAATCACTGGGTAGATCAATGACTTACAGTCTGGTTTGCAATCAAGTGTCTCCAAAAAGATAAATATTACTTCCTTATATTCATTAAAGGAAACCAGATATTTCAGTCCTGCAATCTGTTTCCCTGCAATTTGCCACATTGTATTCAATGTGCTACAACTTTGAGACAGGGATCTCATTAAGTCGCGCAGGGTGGGGTTGAATTTGAGGTCCTTTTCTGCTTGTTTGCTCTCTTGAGCCTGGGCCTCCTGTGTAGCTCAGGCTGGCCTTGAGCTCACAGTGCAGTGATCCCTCTGCCTCAGCTCCCCAAGTGTTGTAGGTGTTCACCACACACCCGGTGTTAATGCCTTACAGCTTTAAAACCACATCAGAATGTAACTCCTAATGCAATCTCTTCTGTGTAGTGCTTTCTCTATAAGACAGGTCAGAGGGTATGACATTGTTTCAACAAAAGGAAGCAGGAAGTACCCAAAAAAATACAGGAATCTTAACATTACAGGCAGATGCAGGCCAAAGGCTGGCATATTTCTACAACTAAGCTACAGACAAAAGCAACAGAGACCAAAGCAAAGCAGGAGAAAGAAACCAACAGTCGGATCCATCTCATTCCTTCTCAAAGTCATCAAAATGGATCCAAATTAAGTGTAATCTACCCTTACAAAGAACAGGCTTCCAAAGGGGTTTCTCATATACTCATGGAAGGGGTGAGTCTATGTATTTAGGCTTAAAAACCACAGTGTTTGGGGTTTAATCAATGAAATAGCAGGTTCTAAACAGAATCATTCTGTTTTTGCCATAATTTAAAACTGAAAAGCAACCTAAATTTCTCTCTTACACCAGCAACCGCACAAAATCTGCAGTTCTCTCTACATTAAAAATGTTTTTCTGACAAGGTATTGTGCCATTATACTGGTAAAAGGACTTTGAGAAGTCTAGTTTCCTGATAAATTTGCAATGAAACATTTATCAGACATAAGCCAAATAACACCAGGTCCCCTTCAGTGTATGTATAGTGATATATCAGGAAAACCCCATCAATCCCGTTTGAATCCTATGCAGTTATGATATCTACTCTGGCCCATAACCTTATAATAATTTAATTACTGGAAAATAATAATAAATATATACTGTACTGATAATTTATAAACAGTCTTAATCTTTTTGGAACTTCTGATATTTTAGGTAGCTAGCATTTAATAGTAAAAAAAAAAAAAAGAACGCCGGTAGAAGTTCAAGTTTGCAACAGATATGCCAAATTTTCTTCTTTGCATTCGATGGTTAAGAAATGCTTCACGTAGTGCTGGGGATACAGCCCTGCCTGGCAAGTGCAAGGTCCTGAATTTGATTTCTGGTACCAAAAAAAAAAAAAAAACCACTCCAAGAACTCTAAATGATGATGCTGGCTGATTTTACACATGGAGTTTCATAATGCCAATTCTGGTCACATTTAGAGACCTCTTAATACTATGTGCTCAAAAACCTTCAGTTGATTGTTGTATTTTATTATTAACAGGGGCAGTGTGTAATTATACCTCTCACTGCAGAGTTAATCTTGTGTTTCTGCTGCTTTAAGGTCTTTGTGGTATAAGCAACATGAAAGAATTTACCCAAGCAATTTTCCTTATCTATGACTATGGGATTTTTAGTGTTGAGCTTTATTAGTATATAAACAATTTTCTTAGTAGTTAGGAAATGACTACCAGTTACACTAAAGAACTAACCATAGTCAGACCTAATCCTTATTAGAAGATAATTAGAAACATTTGAGGTCCCTAAAATTTAATGCTGTTTGGCTTTATACTCTTGTTTTATAATTTTAATTCAAAAGCTAGTAGTGATTAATTTAGTAAGAAGAAAGAAATAAACATCACTAGATTAGGTTGCACATACTTAAATGTATTAAATTAGGACAATTTACAATTTCAATTTCTCACACATAGTAAGTGCCATTAGACATGCATGATCATGCATAATTGTGTGGATCATGCAGGCCTAATTTAGCATGCACGATCCACACAATACAGGCTGGGAAACGTACCTACCTTGTGCATTTATTAGCCTTGCTCTAAATAGTTGCCAACAAGGATCACACTATATACACACGAGACAATGGTTATGCTTTCATTTTTCCTAGCTATGTTCATCACCGACTTGTCAGAGAGAGGTAGGATAGTGCAACACAGTCCAACACATTTCCTGAGAGTCAAGTGAATGATAAACTGCTCAGTTATCTTGACTATAGTATCATAATTACTACAGTAATCACTAGTACGCCTAAAAAGGTAACTGAGCACACATTGATTTACTTAGCATGTCAACCATTTAAAGTATTATTTTTCTCTAGGATCATAGCTGATTTATAAACATTATTTACACAATTTTTGAAAACAGGTCTCAAGCATTTGCACAGTGAAAATTTTTAAACAAGAAAGGCTTAATACTGAAAAGGCTAATTTTAAAATTTTCTTAGATGCTGTTAAATTTAGCAATAGCACATTCAGGTATAATATGTAGGATTAAAATATTCTTCAAATAAAAGTTTATCACATCTTTTAAAACTCTATATGTATTATATGGAAAAATTTTACAACTTATTTTAAAAACTGAAAGTGACATATGAACTAATTTTATTTTTCATATATGCTTTAAGTAATAAAAATTTGTAGACAAAATAAATTCTCTTATTACTTTGTATCAGGGGAAAGTGATGCTAATGATTATTTCTATGCAGAAATATTCATTATCTCATCTAATTTAGAAACATGAAGAAACTTGAAGGATTGAGAATTTTTCAGTTAAAAAATTAAACATTTCTGTAGCTCGGTTAGAGCTAAAGACATGCCCGAATTGTTTAATGGTATTTTCTAAACTTAAAACTAAAAGACTAAACAATATGCAGTATGAGCACCATAATTGTTGAACTCCTATCCGGCAGTGCATCATTTCCAATGTTGTTTTTGTTTATTACCTGTTAAAGTCTTTAATTGTTTGGTCAATCTTACATTCTTACATCTAGTGGATTAAACAACTTCATTGAAGTTAACGGTATGTAATGCAGCAACTGTTGTTAATTCCTGGCATTCTGTTTTGAGGTCCTCTATCATTTCTGTTGTTTTGTGTTGTTTTGATTTTGTCTTTCTTGTTGTTTGGTTACTTTTTTAATTTTTAAAATAAAAACGAAATTTTGTGAAGGTGCCACTGTAAAAAAAAATCTCCTACTTAAACTAGGAGTCTACTTTTGAATCCTTCAATTTAGATATGAATAAGTATACCTATTCCTTATTAGCAGGGAGCTCAACTGGCAAAGTAACTAATGCTGTCTTTTGCTTTATTCACATGGTTATCATTGAAATCGCATCAGTTTTGCAAAGAAAGCTCATTCATTTAAGTCTAAATCATCTCTTGCCTCTCATTTGTGCCATGGAGTTTGAACCAGGGAAAGGAAGGCTTCCCACCCCATATGCACAAATTAACATACAAATTAACATTTAGGTTCCCCTATTAGGAACCAAAATAAAGAGAAATGATTATGCCAAAGTGAAGTTTCCAGTAACTGTCAGTAAAGCCCTACTGCTTCCCGGCGTGTGAGAGGTCCTCTAACTTCAGCAATAGTGTTTCAGTGGCTGTACACGTGCATTTACCCCCTGGCTTCACGGTCTCACCTGAAGGGGCTCAGAGACAATGCTCGGGCTTTACCTGCCGATGCTGCAGCAGCCACTGTTACTTAAGATTCCTCCAGCTCTATTTGTTGCTATCTTTGAAAACAGATTTGACACTTATTCAGCAGATCTTTTGGATTATTGAGCTTGCAAATTAAACTTCAGAAAATGCTGTGTACTACTTATGATGGACAGAAATTTCATGCAAGAAGTAAGTTTTGTTTTGTCCTCCCTTCCTCCCTTTATTCTAGGAGTGTGGGAGGTGGCTGGATTTCACTTTTAGAGGTATGAGACCTATAGCACTTTGAGTCATGTTGAAGAACCTGATTGGATTCTAACACATGTGAATCCAATTTAATGAGTTTCATTATAGTAAGGCATTACTGTAATAGCTACTTGTTCATGTGATTTTTTTTTTTTTTTCTTCCCTTTGGCTCTTTGCAGGAAAACTCTTGCAAGAAGGAAACCCGTTTTCTTGGATTTTTGCTATTTTACTGGTCCATTAGGGATCTCTTCTTCTGATATGAAAGCCAGTGAACATTTCATCTGGAGCCTAAAGACTTATTTAAATGAGCAATTCCTGAAGCACCTGCAATCATGGAAAACAAGATGCTGCTTCTGGAAGACAAGGCTGACTCTTATCTTCCTGGCTGAGCTGGATCAGAATTCTATTACCAGCAGTGGTTAAGATCTTTTCCATTTCTTATGTGCTTGCAGTGCTGCATTCCTCTATGTGTTATTGAGACTTTGGAGATATTCCTCATTCTACCTGCTAATTTTGAACTATATGCTCCATATTTGTGAGATCAATTAAATTAGTGCTTAGAAAGTAATCTGACTGCTGCTGCCCCGGTTAGTTGGCTGTTTTAATTATGGTACAATAGTTTTGCTATCACAAAATCAATGTTAAATGATGCTATTATCTGTCCAACCACAAAAACTGTGAGCCTTTATCTAAGATTAATATTCCACCAAGGTTGAGAGAAGGTATTCTTAATCATGTGTCCTCAAAGCATTGTGTCTAGCCTTGTTGAAAATATCTAAACAATTATTAAATAGCTATGGCAATAACAATATTTAAACACACATGCAGTAACATTTTACAGTTTTCAAAACATTGGCCATATTTCTGAATTTACATTTTCTAAAAATATTTTACTGTATGGAGAATGCTATGACTAGCCTTCATTTATACATATGAGGGAAACTGAGGCATACAAATGATATATTACTCAAGTTTTCAAAGACAGTAAATGGCAGACAGGGCAGTATATCCCAGATGTCTGCTATGACAGTTTGTGATCTTTTCCCCATAACATCAGCACCCTGTATGTCACCAAAATTTGTTGGGCTCCATGAACATTCAGGTGAGCTGGCTACATAAGAGCTTGGCTAAACCTTAAAGTTCCTTTCAGTCTACTTTAGTTGGTTAAGGTTCAGTTTTATTATAATTGGCTGCTGAACCTCCAGAATTCCTCTTTGTGAGCTGAACATTTTCCCTACCCTCTTAGGGGCTAAAGACTCTTTAACCTTTTCATTTACTCTAGAGTTTAAAGAAATTTTCTTATTGATTAATGAAAGTATTTTTTATCAACATTACATCTCAAAAGTGAATGTTGTGATAAACTATAACAATAATTCTTTGAGGAGTAAGACCATGTTTGAGATCTCCTTCTTTCTCTCTCTCAACAATATGCACATACATATGTATATATCTAAAACTATAAAAATGTCATCACAAACACATACCCACATACCCACATACTCATATGTAACACGTAAATCTCCTACAGTGACTGCACTTTTCTAATAGCCTCTACTCAAACAACTTAATCTTTGAAATGCACCACTGTCATTTATTTGATGGCACATCAGTTCTGTGTATAACTGACCTAATGAAGGTTTAGTGCCACTTTAAGAGTTGAAAAATGGTAGGAAAGCAAAAGATCCAGGAACATCATGTACATTCTTATAGTTAACTTATATCTAAATTTCTCAAAAGTGAAATAATTTATCAAATTTAGAGCTTTAACAGCTATGATAAATCCATACATTTGTTAGATAACTCCCTCCTGAGTAATAAATGTTAAGTTCATCTTTATGTCAAGAAAAAAAAAAGAAATGCAGGTTTGGATAAAGAAATAGATGAGGAGCAAGAGACAGCCATGTAACCAGCCAGCAAAAGAAAAAAAAAGAGAAATAATGTAACATAGATATGGACTTGAGTGTACTATAAGACCATAGATTAAAGGAAGAATTTGCCCAACATGAAAAATTGCTGAATTCTGTATTTTTAAAATAATTTAAATATACTAGCATAAGACAACATTCTATTATTTGGGTCAAAATCACAATGTAAAAATCGGTTATATGATAAAATGCTTTCCTCACTAGTATGAGGTAACCAGGGAAATTTAAACCACAAATAAACTCAGCTTTCAATTTACTACATGAAAGAAGAAAAAAGATACAATTTTTATTGATTCCTTTAAGGTGTTTTAAATTAAACTTCATTATACAGTCAATAATGTGGAAGACTTCTTAGTGTAAATTATTCCAAAGAAAGCAAGAACAGGAAGGAGGTAAATTATTATAGGAAGAACAGAAATATTTCATAAGTGAAAAAATTAAAACTTGCCTTCCTCTCATTTCCTAAGAGATAATTTGTTTCTATTAATATTCAAATTTCCTTCCCCAGTTGTCCTCAAGTAACTTTTATTATTACCTTTCCAAACACCCAATCTGTTTCAGCACAATATATTACACCTTATTTTCAAATGCAGTGTCCTTCCCTACCCCTCTTTTCTTCTCAGGTTGCTACTTGAAAAGGTATTTCTTTGAATGAAACATGACTACAAAAATGGGGGATTAAAACAGAACTAAATTTAAAATAGATGAAAAGTATCTTAAGAGCCTTACTTACCAAAAGAGAATAGTGACGCCCATTATGCTCAAAAGGCTCGGAAAAGAAGTCTGTGTTGTGGTCCAGTCTCTGGTGTCCTCCATATTCTGCTGCATCTGAGTCCAGCACAATTTTGAACGTATAGCTCTTAAGGAATTCACAACAGCTTAGCAGTTGGAGGAGACGTTAAGTTCTGAGAGAGCCAATTTACAAGTGAATACTCTGCTGCTGTTAAAGCACACTTTGTGTTATGCACTTGTTTCTTCTCTAATATTGTGGAGATTCTTATGTTTGAAAGGTGCTTTACAGCTCATGCAGTCGCCGCACCCATGAGACCCTTTATCATAGCTCATCAAGTGTCATCCGGCCTAGGACTGAGATCCCCATTAATATGAAATCTTCTTTTCTCTTACTATAACCCATCCCACTAGTCCGGCTCTTCTCCATATTGAATAGAAATTCGATTTCTTGGGACTAATTCTACCTAAAAAAGCTATAAAGAATAAATTTAATATATAGTAACCTTTGAAACCATAATAGCTATGCTAGTTCCATGTCCTTTAAATATGTTATAAAATATAACTAAATAGGATCCCAGGACTTTTGATCATTCCTCATTTGTTAGGAACTTTTACTCCTTTCCTATCTTTGAGCTCATTTCAGTTTTCCTGATCCTGATGATCACAGTGAAGCACCCAGAAGTGAACAAAGTTCATGGGCCGAAGCGGGAGGCACCCGTGCTCTCTGCTCCTTCCCGAGTTATGGACAGCGCACTGCTCCTAATTAGGTACAGGATGACCAGTTAAGCACGCTTCATGTCACAGGGCATCATGTGGCAAGCATAGGATCAGCTACACTTCATATCTGAAGGTCTGTTTGTTGTGTAGTGCCAGGTATCAAGCCAGCAGTCACAAGCACGCTACTACTGAGCTTTATCCCCAACTTTAACATCTAATTTTTCCTAGTGGGCAATGAATCCTATTGCTGATATTTACAACACAATATAGGAAGGTTATGCTTACGCTGAGACTCATTATGTTCAAAATGGCTAGAGATTGTACTCAATACAAAATGTATTTATTCAGCTACTGGGAATTGAATGACTACTGTATGCATGCTAGGCAAAGACTCTCTTTAAGCTACATCCTCAGCACTGGTATACAAATTTTTAATCTCATAAATGATAATATATTTTCATTACAGTAAAATTATCAGAATGGAACATATGAGTAATGAACAATGAATCACCGCCTTAATCTTTTGGACAGTTGTCTGGGTCAGAGATCCAGTCCCATAAACCACAGGCATCTTGATGGAAGTAGTGGCTCCATCTCAGTCACGCTAGTTTAGCGTGACCTGGCTGAGACTGAAGCTGATACCCAAATTAGTGTGTTTTATTAAAGAGGGATATTGAGGGAGAGAGAAGGAAATGGAGAGATGCAAATGATTATCGGGGTATTAAGCATATTCTAGAGTCATTCCAGATAGTTAAAATGAGTTAAACCTACTAATGCATTAATGGCAAAATATGCATGGTGAAAAACATTTGTAGGCAAAATACATAAAGCATTTTAGAATGAAAAGAATCATTGCAATAAAAGTTTCCCTTTGTCCTTTATTCTAGTTAATTAAGAACTTGATTTAATCCTCATATCAAAAGAGTACAGTTTTGAGATGCCCTAGAGCACATTTTTAAATTATTGAACAAAGTATCATTTAACAAATCATTGGCTACAATATAGCAATGGTATATAGCAATATATACCATTGATAGTAATGGCTAAAGAAGTCAAATATATCTCGAAAAGCAGCAATTTTCAACCTGTCACTTCATCCCTGAAGGGTGATTACCAGGTTCTCATTGAGTTATATACTTCTGTGATTGTAAAGGGTAGAGAATCTAGATGTCCATTACACACTATCCAATACTAAATTATGCTAATACACATGTGATACTGTATTTTGAAAAATGTACTTTTTAATGAAAATGCTGATTCATGAAGAGTCACATGATTGAATAGTAAATGTTTGCCTATATATTTTCTCAATCAAAGGACACTGAAGCAACAGTTGACATAAAGTGTCTATTTCTTTAACAACCTGAAAGGGATCATCAAATTGAAAATAGTTAGAATCTACTTAGCTAATATATATCATTTTTAGCCATAAAGAAAAAGCTTATGAGAGTCACAAAGAAAGTTTCAAAACAGCAGTTTAGACATACATTTTTCTAATCTATAATTTAAAGAAAAGATTCTGCCACATCCACTTTTGAAATGACCCATCTCTGTGACCATGCTATCCACAGAACACAATAGCTTCCTTTAGAAAATGTAACCTTTAAATTTAGAAATTTCTACAAAGTAAAATACCAGATTACAGATAATGGCTGAGAAAGAGCTTTGCAGTGGAACGTTCCCACTACATATTACTCAAGTTTATCAAGAAACTACCTCTTTTAGAGGTGCTGCTTAGCATTAGAGCAAACATTTTTAAAGAGATTATTAGAAGAACTGACTTCATTTTGTGTTCCCTCACTTGGCTTTCTGTCTTTTCCGTTTTTGTCTGTCTGTCTCTGTTATGTGTGTTCACCTATACCTACAGACACACAGATCATATCAATACAGCACCAAAATATCTACATCATCCTTCTTCTACAAAAGAATATATCTCTGAAAACAGAATCCAGAGGGAACTTATACTTATTTTAAGCTAACCCCTTAATATGGTTTCCAGCTTACATAGCATGCACACCTAATTTAGCAGGACCCTCAACAGACTGTCTTTGTCAGTGACTACTTACTTCTGTCTAGCAGAACGGGTTCCTATAAGAGATTCTCAATAAATGTTTGAAACTGATATTAAGGATAACAACTGACTCATCAAGAAGGGTCAAAGTTCATATGTTAATTTTTTTATGTTGAAAGGAAGTATAATAATCTTTCCTATTCACTCCCTAAGCACACACAATGTGCAATGTACTGTGAAAGATATAGAAATAAGTATGATGTCACCTTAGCTTACAT
Organism: Dinomys branickii; assembly: GCA_004027595.1. Taxonomy (NCBI): domain Eukaryota; kingdom Metazoa; phylum Chordata; class Mammalia; order Rodentia; family Dinomyidae; genus Dinomys; species Dinomys branickii. The sequence goes on from PVLD010003978.1 coordinate 64,389, forward strand.
GCAATTTACAGCCTGTAAGGGGAGATTAGGATGTATATGAATAGAGAAAAAAGGGATATGCAGTAAGAGAGGTAGGAAGGAAGGGCAGGACGGCAGTCTGTATATAAGGAACTCTGACAGCTGGACTAGGCTTAAAGTTTGATACTGGTAGAAGTTCGTGAGAAAGGATATGGCAACAATGAAGACAACTCAGAAATAGAAGCAAAGTAAAAAGATCAGGGAAGACCGTAGGCAGTGCAACCACAATCCAAGGATAATATGTGCAGATGAACTGTAATGGTGATACTGAGAACCATGGACAGATCAATGCTCGAGGCGTGCATGTCACAGCACTGAGAAGCAAGACGACTGACGCTCAGCCTGGGAACTCAGAGGTGGAGGGAGGGAACTGCTGCACCACGAGGCAGATGGCTAGCCACAGCACGTGGGGAAGCTGAGGCGCACACACAGGCCACTTGGCGCTCTGGCTGTCCTACTTTCTACAAGCGGCCACCCATTTTGTACCAAGAATCAGGCAGTATTTTGACATGCAGTTTCTTATTTAGTTATCAAGTTGTGCTTCTAAGCACAAACAGGCCAGAATGAGCCCAAACACATAAGAATAAAGAGAAAATTAAAGTGGTATCTAGCTAAATTATCATCGCTAAATTTAAAATATTGCTATTCCTCACATTCCTTTTGGAGTTTGGCTGTGTGAGGTACTACATTTGTTTTAGGTTATTATTTACTGCATTTACCTGCTCACATAAAGCAATGAATTAAAAGATTTTCCTTGCTGTATTTGAAAAAATACAGCAAGGAGAAAATGTTTTAATAGAGATTTTCTCTTTTTTTTTTTTTAAAAGAGATCATATAGGTTCCTATCAATTTAGCTATCATTTTAGAATATTATGATTTCTTATTCTAAATTCAAGAGCCTCCTCAGTATTTGATATATCTATCAACAGGCTGAAGTAGATAAGAACTTCTAAGCATTATTTTATAATCTGTGTCCTTAAATTTGAACCAAGGGAGAGCCATGTACTGAAGGAGGCCTGTGCTAATAAGATTAAAGACAGTGAAGGCATGAAGACTCTCAAATTCAATAGCTCTTCAAATACTTCAAAAGCTGCTGTGTTTGCTGAGCCACTTGATAAGTGTCTGTTCAAAGTATAAGGATTTTGATGTAAGGAGTACCATCATTTATATCATTCTGCACTAAATTCACTTCACTCTCATTGATGAAGCAAAGGAAATGCATTGTAAGATATAGCCCCCGAGGTCTCAAACTGAATGACTGGATGGTCGTAAACAGCAAAGTTGCTACCTTACCACACATTGCATCAGTTTTCAGGTGAACTGTTCTACACCTCTCCAATCAAGAGAAAATATTACTATTGTGCTAATCATTATAAGAAACATCCAAACTGAAGATGGGTTAAAACATGAAAAGATACATCTTAGAATATGAATTCAGCACATGCTGTTTTGGGTTCTAATTCCTTTATTAACCCATTCATGCTGTCATGATCATAGTACGTTGTAGGAGCTGAGAGTTGACAGGAGATAGATCTATAACAAGGTAAGAGACATCAGGTGCAGAACTCTGAGGGATGTTCTCAATGAAGTTACTGGGAGAAAAGACGGGTGGGGTATGAACCGGCCCTGGAGACGGAGGGACACTGAGCACTTCAGTAGTCTGACGGCGACAGTCCTGCACAGGTCTTGCCACCGTGTTCTCATCCTTCCCTTACTATGCTTTGTGAACTGGACTTTACATAGCGCCAGCCATACTCCACAAAACCTAGGGTCACAGCTACATGACACCTCAGGTTTATCTCTGTAACTTTATAAATAGTAAAAATATGCCTAGTTTATTGTTCTGAATCATACAAGGGGCTATGGACCAAAACTTTTAATTGCATTCTTTGCTGTCTTTCCAAATGATGTCTATGATGTGTTCCAGTATTTGTGAATAAGCCTAATTTAGGAATTTTACCTTTTATTTCTGTGGCCTAGAATATACATTAAACTTAAAACAATTCATCACTGGAAATGTGAGTTCTAACATGTTAGTTAATTTTTAAAATGATCAGAATGTGGTGTTTATGGCTACATTACTTTTGATGGGAAATGTTCATTTAGGATTTTACCTTTGACTTTAAAGAATTCCTTATATAATTCCTAAATTAAAATTTAAAAGAGAATGAGATAAAAATAAATAGGAAACTTACTATTGAATGTAGGCAAAATATAATTTAAAATATAATAAATGTCAAATACAGTGTCTTAAGGGGAAGATTTAGTTTTAATTTTGGAGTTCTGGAAAAAAGCTACATTTTCATGCATGAGCTACATATGCATTCAAATCTCTGAACAGTGTCTTCATTAAAAGCTTAAATGACAACCACACATTTTAATTAAGTGAAAAACAGAAGCCATGTTTCTATTATAAGCTAGAATGTGCTTATTTCATCCACAAAAGTTTTCTGACTTTAGAATACAAAACAAACTCCAATCCCTGCAAGTTTGATGTCCTGCTATAATGTTTTAGAAACTGTACAATGGCAGATTAATAATAAAACAAGCTCAGGATGAGGAGCTCAAACGTCATTATCTACCATGTTAATTAATGGATGCTACGCTTTTTGAAATGCATTTTCATGCAAATTATTAGTTTATTCTTAGGCATGCTTAATGACACACATCAGTAAATAGTAAATTGAATGATAATACAAAATACTGAGTATGACATATTTCTTTATGCAAATAGGCAAATTATTCTAAATATATCACAGAATATTTTTGACTAGCCACTTAGAAATTTTTCTTTATTCTAGAAAATTAAATAACTTAAGATCGAAAAAGTCACTTCCCAATTACTTAAGAGGGAAGAAAAGTGAAAATCTTTGCCCACATTTCTGCCCCAAACTTCCCCTAAAAGTGTTCCTTCTCTATGCCATGAGGGGTTAGCCAATCTAACTTATAAATTTAATTGTCTCATAAGGCAATAATAATTATTTAGAACTTCAAAGAAAAAATAAGAAATTTGTAATTATCTTTAACCACAAAGTGTGTTATCAAAACAAATTTATATGTATAATGCAGACAATATTTAAAATAAAAACATTGTGCTTTGGAACTCAAAATAATTTTGGTGTAGGCTATAAAGAAATGCCCTCCTCCTGAAAAAAAAAAAAATGAAGACAGCCTGTCATGGTGTGAAATGAACTATATGTAAATAGAAAGATAACTAGGAACTTGAAAGTTGAAAAAAAGACAATCGTAAGCAGAAAGAAGTATTATCTGAGCCATTTCATGTAGTCAGAGGTCTTATCTACTTTTCTCATTCCTGAGACAAAATCCCTGATACCCAAAGTTAAAAGAGGAAAGGTGTATTTAGCTCTCAGTTTGTTTCAGTCCATAATTGGCTGGCTCCAAGGCAGGATGGCACCTGGCAGAAGGGCAACAACAGGCAGAGACAATCCCTTATGTTGCATGCAAGCTACCCGCCCTAGGGCAGGTGTAGATAGAACTCACGCCTAGAATTCCACAATTGGACCATGAATCAATCACAAAGCTGCCTCTGAAAAGCCAACCCCTCTGCCCCAGGACCACAGGAGGCTTTGAGGGGTCATCCAGACACAAACCCTAACAACAGGGATAGGAGACAGCATTCTAAAATGCTAAAATAAGGTGGTATAGCTGTAGACATCGGGTTCAACAACTGCATGCTATTCCCAGTTCTGTCAAGCACCCCCTGTGCTTCTCAGCAAATTCCTTTCTCCTGGCTCAGTTTCTCTTTTGTCGATGAGGTAACAGAGAAATAGCACAGGGATTAGCTGAAGTGATCTATACTGAGTCCTAGCACCTCACTAGTACTTCGTTAGTATGTAGTATCTAGCAAAATGCAAATTTATTACCTGATGTGGTCATTATCATGACTAACCCTGGAGCATTAAGATTGCTGTGTGACATGAAAAATACACTTAAACTGGTATCTTCCTTTATGGGTTTTGTTTCTATTCGCTTTTCCTCAGGTCTTTGTTCTGCTAGAATTTGAGATTTTTCTTGTTGTTTTAAAATTTTTACATTAAAGTTTAATCAGACCATACATAGAATCCTTTGAACACTAAACAACTTCAAGGTTTTGTTTTTCTTTTAAGGAAAATGCTCCTTAAAGTTTTGAGAAATACTGAGTCTTTTTATGGAAGCCTGTACTGATCACCCAAACTGAAATCCAGGCAGCCCTTCTCCACACTGTCCTGTACCGGCTCACTTTTTATTTATTTATTTTTTTGGCGGTACTGGGGATCGAACTCAGGACCCTGCGCTTGTTAGGCAGGCGCTTATTCCACTGAGCTATATCCCCAGCCCTCCTGCTCACTTTTATCAGTATCAGCTTTTAGTGTACCACACATCTACTACATTTTGCCACCTGTCTCTTTAAAAATACAATTTCAATAAGAGTTTTAATACTTCCCTACCATCTGTAACCTAGATTAACTGAAACAATTGTGGGTATATCTTTTTTTCTTTATTTTGTCTTGCAGTTCCCTTGAGTTTTGATTTTAATTATGCTTTTATTGATTGTTAAGAAATAATTTAACACAACTCTGGACCTAAAAAGATGAACTGTGATTTTCTTCCCTCATTTTAGAGAGTTAACATTTCAGAACTGCACAAATATATCTTATAACAAAATACCATTTCATTATCTGTAACGTTTCACTTAAGACATTTTAAAAGATTTTGGATCCTTTATAATTAGATCAATTTATAATAGAATATTTACAATAGAAAAGATAACCTCCTTTGGTAACCCACAGTAGTTAAACAAAAGCATGGCAGTTTGATGCAATTAATTCTCAATTTAATAACTGATTTGTATAAGACTTGGAGATAGACATTTTATATAATTCTTGACATCGATAAATGATTCCAAATTTATTAAAGACAGCACAAACTCAAAGATCTTCATCATCAAATTGACTGGCTTCCTCTACAAAAATAATTCAATTTAAGCATACAATATTGAAGTGGACTATTGAAATCATATATTCTAATAATTAGGTAGAGCCAGAATATTCCCTAAGGTGTAGTATTTTCTCCCATTCTGCCAATTAGCATCTTTCAAGATTGTATGGAAAATGTATAAATATTAAGGTTTTGTCTGATGATTTTAGCCATGATAACAGAAATACCTTTATTTTATTATCAAAAGAACAAATTGTTTACATTTATTCCTTTTTCTTGTTCAACTTTTAAGAATAAATATCATATCATATGGCATGGGCCTTGCTTCATGTTGTAGAATAATGAACGAACAGGGGCTGGGCTGCTTTCTGCGCATGACTGTCATATCAAGACAAGTGCTTCCATGTTGGCGCATGCGCACAAGCACATGCAGCCTCACTACAGTCGTTTGCTAGTGCTTCTGGGAACATGGTCCATACATATATCAATTGCTTATTCTGAGCGAAAAAACTGAAAGTAAATACGTAACAGTGAGAGAACTTTGAACACAAGCACATGCACCTGTTAAGGTTAATAAAATATATAAATCTAACACAGTAATTTGTAATTATCTCTACAGTTAGAAATAGAAAAAGTAATAAAAGTTAGAGTAAAAACAAGTTATTTCTGCAAAGTGAACACTTACACCATTTAAAATGAAATCAATACGTCTTTAAGTTAGTCAAGCAGAGATGATTTTCATAATTCCAAAAAGCCAAAATTGTGGTATATTTTTAATCTGACTATAGATATATATCATTTATTAGTTGATTTTCATAAATACTTTGCAAACATGTCTTATGCAGATGATCTAGTTATCAATAAACTTTAGAGTGGTAATATTTTATGGTCATTGGAGATTTATACAGATCCAGGAGGACCATTATATATATCACCTAGATAAGCCATTTGAGGCAGCAACCAAACAGAACAGCAAAAACAATAAATTTCCTAAATTTGAAACTAAGGTAAGAAAATAAAATTATATATATGTATATGTATACATAATCAAAAGTTCTAAATCTAAGAATGTATCTACTGGGGGGGGCTAAAATAAATTAGGGCTTCTAGTCTGCAAATGTACATCAATAATATGTAGATAACATATATTTTACAACTTGTACTACTCAAGAAAGAACATAAGCAATGGTAATCAAGCACACTGAAGAAATGAGAACCATCGTTTTTTCTCTTCATAAAATACATTTCCTCTGCTTTATGGGAAATGTAATCCAGAAAAACATCCTTATATGCTCTAATATTCTAATAATATCTTAAGTGTTCGTCTTGACATTTTTCAGTCAGTTTCTGAGGGAGAAATATCTTTAGATTTGATAAAAATTTTTGAGTAGACATCTTTTTCCTAAAAACATTATACTCTTTTAAAACGTGAGTGTATTTGTTTACAAATACTTCACTTATTTCAAAGTAATTTATTCTTTTTGATGCTTGTGCATGTGGATTTTCTGAATTTCTTTTTCAGAGTGTAGATCAAGAATGTATATCAATGACCCGCATTTTGTATGGTTTTTCATACTGCAACTTTCCTGAACTAATTAGTGCATGTATGTGGATGTGTGTGCATGTGTGTGTACATGTGTGTGTGCAACAGTTTTACATCTTCCTTTCCAATTTTGATACCTTTTATTTCTTTTACTTGCCTAATTGCTATGGCTTTGAGTATTTCATTGAATACAATGGAGGACAGTTGCCATCCTCATCTTGTTCATGTTCTCAGAGGAAGCATTTATTTTTTCATTTTCTTTTGTGAATCAAATTTATGTTTTGCTTTGTGATTAACAAGCACAGAGCAAATATTATGATAATCAGTCTAATTGAGCTAGGCAGGTAAAATATATGTACATTGAGTAATATAAAAGTGTTAAGTAAATAAATTGAAGAAAACATGATAGAATTATATCCTCTGCCTATAAGTAGAAGAATTAGCAATATTAAGTGTCCATAGTATCTAAAGCAATCTTTAGATTCAAAGAAATTCCTATCAAAATTCCACTGGAAGTTTTTACACAAATAGAAAATAAATCCTAAAATGTGTATAAAAGTACCAAAGAACTGGAATAATCAAGCCATCTTGAGAAAGAAGACCAAAGCTTAGATGCAACACACTACCTTATTGCAAAGTATATTATGAAGTTATACTGATCAAAACAGCATGGCACTGTTCCAAAAATACATAAGCTGATGGAACAGGTTATGAAGCCCAGAAATACACACATATGAAGTGCAATAATCTTTGACAGTGATACCAAGAAAGAACACAAAAGCAGGATGGGACAGTCTCTTTGGTAAACAGGGTTGGGAAAATTGGATATCCACAAGCAAAAGAATGATATTCAACCCTTATAAGTAACAAAAATTAACTCAAAGTAAATTAACAAATTACATTTCTAGCACCCTCGGTACATACGACAATTTTAGGGTTGGGGATATACCTCTGTGGCATAAGTGCCTGCTTGGCAAGCACAAGGTCCTGAGTTTGATCCCTGGCACCCTCCCCCCAAAAAAACCACAAGATAATTTTAAAATTAAATAGCCAAAACACCAAGTGACCCAACTCTAACATAGGGTACAAAAACTTAGAGATTTTTCCCCAAAAAAATAAATACAAATGGCCAACAGGCATATGAAATGGTGTCCAGGACTACTAAGCCTGAGGGAAAAGCAAATGAAAACCACAAAGAGACATCAGCACATATGTGTGCAGTGGCTATGACCAAAATGTTAAACAACAAGCACAGGTGAAGTGGTGAAGCGAACTGCACACTGCTGATGAGAAAATGAGTTAATGCAGCTCATATGGAAAACTGTGAAGTATCCTTAAGAATAAAAGAAAAAGAACTATCATAGGCTCCAGCAATCCACTGTGGGCATATATTTAAAGAAAATGAAGTCAGCGTTTTGAAGAGCTATTTGTTTTCCTCTGATATGACCCACAACAGCTAAGAAATAATCTAAATACCCCAGAAGAGATGAATGCATGAGACAGTATTTATATACCATGGATTTTGATGTGAACAACACAGGAAATATCTGCAGTAACATGCAGACATATATCCAACAGATATTATATTCAGTGAAATAAGCCAGGCAAAGAAAGACAAATGCTATAAGATGCCAGTTATATATAGAAGAATCTAATCAAGCCAAACACATCAAAGCACAATGTAGAACAGAGGTGGGCATGAGCTGGGGTGGTGGTGAGAGGTAGAGAAAAATTGGGAGCTTTAGGTTAAAATATACAAACTTCCAGTTATAAAAATTAGTAAGTTCTGGAGAGCGAATGTACAACCACCGTTAAAAACAATGTATACTTGAAATTTACTATGAGCGTTGATCATAAGTGTTACCCCCCATACACACACACACGTAACTATTTCAGGTATATATGTTAATTAGCCCAATCATAGTAACCATTTAATAATGTATTTGCATATCTAAATATCACATTACATATCTTAAATATGTACAATTTCTGTTTGTCATTTGTGCTTTAGTAAAGCTGGAAAAAATTCTCTACTCACATTGATCTGTGCTTTTTAGTTTCAGAAATAAAAATAGTAAAGCACTGCAGAAAGTAATATTTAGTCAGAGGCACCATTAACTTTCACAAACAGTTGTAGAGAAAATAAATAAAGCTATGATTAAAATCAGAGAAACATGCTTCATGAACATTAGTGACATCTGTACAAGGCAACAAAAAGATGAATTACGTGGTGCCCAAATATAATGCTATACTGAATTTTTTAGAAACTAAATTTAAATTACAGTCACTTACCAGTAATATAACCCTGTGAAAACTATCTTTCTGACCCTCATATGTAAATTAAGAATACTTGCCTGACCAACATCACTGAGATGACGTGAGGGTCAGCTAGGTCAAGGTAAATGAAACCATTCATACACTGTAAAGTGCTATGCAAATATTTGATACTAATTTTGAATCCATGTCTTAAAATAAACTTATATATTTCTTAACTCAAGTAATTCCACTTACCTACTTACCAGTCCAATTATTTAAATACAGGATGACCAAACTGCATATTTTTCATTAATTTTTATAAGATAATACAACATGAAATATAAAGTGATGCCAATGTCAAATTTACTCTATACAGGCATCTACTGGTTGGAATAAAACCTGCTAGAGTGATGCTTGGGTTTCATTTGAATGGGACGAATTAGATCATACTATAGATCTAAGTCTCAAATTTCAAACTGACCATATTTTCTAACCTCAGTAAACCACAGAATTGCACACTCCGTGGTGAACAGAGCAAACACCAAGTTTGGAGGGCTGGATATTCAGAGGGCATTTGCAGAGGGAAGAGTTGAAGCTATTGGGATATGGGAGTTTTTCAATGCAAGACAGTAAGGAAAGAGAAAGTTCAGCTTTGGATCCAAGGTAAAAAGGTAACATAAGGAACTGGTGCAAAAGAGAGAAAGTCAAAGTAGTGAGTGGCACACAAAGAACGGAGAACAAGAAAAAAGAAGTGGGGCAAATCGTACCAGAGTGAGAAACAGGTTTATCCAGTAAGAGACGTTTAATCCCAGTACTGGGAAAGGACTCAGTGGCCTAATGTGAGGTACTGAAAGGGACTTGAAAAGGAACACGCGACAGCAGGCAACAGAGAGGAACAGTATCTGCCTCTCATTCAGGCATCTCTTTCCTTTTATTAGTAGACATATTTAGACTATTGGTGATCAGAGTAGAATTGACCATTGCAGGTAGCATTTCCTGATCTCATACTATGACAGTAACAGCATTGCTAAGCTTTCCACACACAGCACTTCAACTGATGACAGTTTAAGGAGTAGGGGCTTCACAGACAACAGCAACAAAAAACGCACAAGGAGCTACTTTCACAACACAATGAGGAAAATGGAACTTGCACCCTCAGCAGGTTACATTCCAGAGCCTGTCCTCTTAGTCCTTATTCTAGCAAATAGGGTACATTTCTGTGTTTACAAAGGTAAATTAGGAAGTACCTTCTACTTCTGGAGGCCATAAAAGATACACAGAGTTTTGGAGGATAAAAAATTGTGAATAATAATCCCTCAGAATCAGAAAAGAAAGCTACCAGCAGATAAAGGTGTGTTGATATTTTATTTTTTCTTTAGCTGCTGGTTATGAAGGGTGAAAGTGAAAACTGATTATCTCCCTAAATAATAAAGAGCTCCTGGGGCAAAAATTCATAGTAATGTTTGTAATTCTGTAGGCAAATAAACTAATTTTCTGTTCTCATTAATGTTCCTGAAATAAAACATTTATTTTATTGCCAATAAAAGGTAATATGATTGAAATTCATTAAGTTATTAATTAAACAATTTTACTCAAGAATGACTAGACACTTTGCTTATTCAATAGTTCCTGCTATATAGTTATAGAGAAGAACTGTGATTAATTCAGCAAATTAATTATTACTAATAGGAATTCACTGGGGCATTGTCCCATCACTAGGCAGAGAGAGTAACACTTGCAGAATCAGAGCTGTTTCTTATAAATGGGTACAACTGAAGTCAATGTTTCCATGCACACATTGCTCAGGGCTCTACGTTTTTCAATTTTCTTTACAGAAATGGAAACTCTTCTTCCAGTTGGAGTGCCCAGATGTGCTTAGGAAGCCTTAAATAATTACGGTAAACCCATGATTCAATATTTACTGCCTTAACTTTAGTCTTTGTAGGGCACTCGTTTACCATTTTTTCATATCTAAATAAAATACTTATCATTTAGTTTGATCTGTGGGGATTCTAAATTAGAAAGCTTAATAAATAACGTCCAAAATACAAATAGTACCTCATAGAAAGAAGAGCTACATAGCTTCAAGGCAGGCAAGAAATGCATTAATAAAAGAGAAAGCTTATTTCTATTGAGATCTACAAAGAAGATGTGAATTAGCACCTATTCTGAAAATTTTATTTAGACACAGAATGCCTTATTTATTTTATCTATCTATCTATCTACCGATCTATCTACCTATCTATCATCTACCTATCTTGAGTTAGCCAGGCATGGAAGCACACACTATAATTCCAGCATGTGAGTGGTGGAGATTGCTGTGAGTTTGAGGCCAGTGTAGACTACATAGTGAGTTCGAGGCCAGCGTGAATTACACAGTGAGACCTTGCCTCAAAAAAACAAAAACAAACAAAAAACCAAAACCCAACACCCAACAAATTAGCTTTAGGTATAAATGTGGTAGATATAATTTATTTTTCAACGTAGAAGATAATCATCTACTTTGAACAGATTAAATGCAGTACAGCTTTAAAAGAAAATGTTAGACATCATGTCTTGGAGAGCAACACGTTCGCTATAGACTGCCTCCTTCGTTAAGTATACTGAGCACACCCAAGGAAAGGAACCTGTTGGGTAAGTGAGGTAAAGTGTGTATAGCGGGCAGGACATGTGAGTTTGTAGAAGATGGTTGATCATACTCTAAAGGTTTGTGCATCAAATATTCTAAATGAGAGCAGATCCTACTATATGAATTTTGAACGATACCAGATTAAAATGCATGTCATTGATAGTTATCACTGATCAATGTTTCTTTTCTGTCATTTACTTAAATGATTTCATTAACGACGGCACATACCATCATAGTAACATTTACGGTAGGTTGATTGATTGACTGAGTTTTGCAATGCTGGGCATAGAAAATAACTAAGGCTTTACACATGCTAGGCAAGTGCTCTACCATTGAACTATATATCCAGCCTTTAACTACTTAATTTCAAACAAAGTCAGAGGTTCTCTCTTCATCAAGTAGCTATAACCTCCATTTGTTCATTCCATCCATTCATCTCTCAGTCCATCAATTCCTATTCCATATATGCATCAGTCTATTAAAAATTTAGCTTTATGTGGCAAGTACCATTATAATATATTCTATGTAAGGATATAATTGCTGATATGCAGATAAAATGTTCAGTCTTACTATTTACCATGCTGTCAATTAAACTATAAGAGTTCTTTCATATTAGTAAAAATGATCACCCCGGGCAAAAACATTTTGCCTCCATTAGTTGTACTGTTACTAGTTAAGTGTACACTATTTTTAAAGGCTATAGGAATTGCTTTCATTCCTTTTACTATCAAGGGACAAGAAATGGGGGAGGAAATTCTTTACTGAGCTATTGTGAGATCAATTTCTCAATTTTGGTCTGATAACCAGGAGACCATCATACAACTGAGCTAAGAACCAAAGACAAAGTTATGTTTGGCTACTTCCCAGCATCTTGATGGCTGTTCAAAACCGAGCAAACTCCCTCCTCCCTGCCGAGAAAGAGAAAGGACTGAAAACAAAATAGCTGAAAATATTTGCTCCCATGAGGGCTGCTTGTTATCCACTCTGCCTATAAGCTTATAAATACATATGAAGCTAACCTAAATTGGTTACCGTGGTTATGATATTTTACTCTTGTAATATGTTTTACTTTGTGATACATTTCAGAGTCTTAGAAGCGTGAAGCGAAATCACAGACTCTTTACTACTGGGGGAGGGGAGGGGACCCATCTGTCATTACCATTAAATCATAGTGTTAGAAAGTGTTGGAACAATAAAAAATAAGGTACAGGACCCCTAAGTGATTTTTAAAGTTCTTTTAGCATTTTGAAACTAAAGCAGGCTGACCTGGACCATGAGTTAACAACGTATTTCCATTTTGACATATAGGAACAAAAGGCTATATATTAAATACAAAATTGTTAGTAGGATTATATATTGCTGCTCACATAAAAATTATTAAATTGCACCATAACATAAAGACACACACATACACACTTGAGAAAAATGCTTGCAGCTATTCAAAGTCACAGTACACATTTTTCACAAAAAGCCTTGTACTTGTTTTTGAGCAAAATGTCTCTTCTCTACTCTGCTTTTTTCATCCAGAAATTAATCTTTACATGTATCACATAATCTTGGCATAATGCGAAGTTAGCTAACCATACATTAAGTTCCTTGTTTTTATTTCTTTCAAAAAGTACAGATTCCAATGCAGACTTACATAAATGAGCTTCAAAACCTTCTCTAAATCAAGCAATGCACCGCAGCCCCACTGCCTTCAGCAGTCACACTCTACGAATCCCCCAAGTGACCTTATTTGCTCATTACAAACTCCGTAAGGTTGTGAATGTCAGAGTCTGCGTTTACATTTTTAAAAGTACATTTTTTTGTAGTTTAATGAAAATATTTCCAAGGTATTGGATAAAATACAACTATTTACACATCTGTTCCCCTCGTTTTAAATAGTTTTGGCCTGGGTTACACGTTCTTCACAAGCCACATCTGCCACCCACCACTCCTCTCAGCATCTCAGCACTGTAACCGTGTGGAATGCCATTTGGGAAGGGGCTACTATTACACCACTATGTTCACGCCAACAGTACGCTGAGAAATTACTTTAAAATGAGGTTGCTCTGCTGCTTATGCTCTCAGAACCACATTCATGTACAAACAGCAGGTCATATAACCTTAAGTTGGGACATTTTGACTTTATACTATATATTATCTGGTCCACTGAAACCAATGTGCTGCGTTAGCGTTCAACTTTCAATACAGAATCCTAACCCTTTTCTGTTTCACTCTAGGATACAGAAATAGCGTAATAATTGAACTAAGTGTGCATGTTTTGGTTTTTTAAATTGTTTTCTTTCTTTGTGCAGGATGGAAGCAGAGATGAGAAGGAAGAACGTTTGAGAACAAATTCATGCCAGGTGACAAAGGGTTCCCGAGAGTTTGGATGATGAGAGGGAAGCTTGTCTGCGCTGACTTGGTGTACAGTGTTGCAAGGCAACCTACTTTCTGAGCACTGCCCTGAGATCATTTTGAGCATTACAGAATTAAATCATTGGCAGGACCACCACTGCTACCACACCGAAGCACACGTACATGGCCTCGAACAGGCCGAACGATGCACCGCAGAACAGCAGGAACAGCGCCCACTTGGAATTACATGGCTTGAGCTGCACCAGCTTTTTGCTGGAGGGAAATACTCAGTTACATATGGGCTCCTCTCCTCTTCTGCTCTACGAGGCTAATCAACTTACCTTACAGTGTGGCCAGGAATATTAAATTAAATACCTGTTCTTAATAAAAGCGGTCAGCAAACAGAAGGCCCACAAAAGAGGCACCATAATGCCCGCATTCTCTCTCACAGCACTTAAAATGTGCCATCACCATTTTTATTATACAAAATGGATTGGAAAGAGCAGTTTTTCCTTGGGGGCCTTGCAGTTTTCATTTTAATTCAGTCCTGACTTAATAATATTCTAGGGGAAGAACTGCAAGTACAGAAATACAATAATGATTCCAATAATGTAAAAGGCATTATGTTTCTTTCTTTGCAGCTAAACAATGGGAAATCATACGCAAACATCACACAGTGGGAAACCGTATTCCACACTCTTGAACGTGTAATGTGAAACCTGCCTATTTACCAAGCACATTTAGGTTGCAGCTGTATTATCCGCATTGTTATCCGCGATATTAAAGAGCCCTGGTGATCATTATACTGAAGCTTCGCAGCTAAAAGCACAAATCTGAGACAGCACAGAGGCAAAGGGCTTTCGCTTTGTTCCAGTTTTGTTACTTTCCTAGGAAGAAGCTAAGGATTCTTTACAGAAACGATATTGTCCCCTTTAACCCTCATCACGATGGCCACGTTCACACCCTTACTGATGTACGTCGGACTTGCCTCTCAGTTCTGCAAATGTGTCTTATTTTGAACGTGCTCCTTCCTGCCTTGTCTGCATTACCTCCAACACAGCTCACTTCGCAACAGTTTCTTGAGAATCCAGCCACCATCAGTTCTCCACGGATGTGCGTGAAAGCTGCTGCCTTGCCATTTGATATGCAAGACGTACAGGTGCAAAAAATGGAACTGCTCAAGAATTCAGCAGGGTTACCCAGAGCCAGTTTATATTTCATAGTGACAGAAGAAGTTCAAGTGATTTCTTTAGAAACTTTAAATTTGTTCTGGCACCAAATCCTGCTTCCCAAGGAATTAAAAATTGGATAAATTTCTTTACTGGATGAATACAACCAATTTTTTTCACTGTGGATTCTTTAGGGTGAAAATCCATATTCGGTGTGCTAGTTTAGTACTTTGGTACCCACAGTGTAGGACACTTCGTTAAAGTCAAAAAGTATACCACTACTATCCAATTTTTTCAACTTTCTGTATCTGAAAATAATGTACCTGATCTAAAATGTAGTTTAAAAATTCTAAAAAATGAGCAAGATAAAATGACAGAAAGGACTTGTAAACTACTAAGCATAATAATTTTTTAAAAAAATTCTTAATGGTAATGCTCAGAGGAAGAAGAATTTGAAGAGGTCTATCTGGGGCTTACAGAAAATGGTACAACCTCAATAGATTAGAAACACAACTATTTGGTCTTCTAATACTGTCATCCTCCTTATGGATATTTACAAGACAAAAGTTAATACTGATCATACTTTTTCATGTTCAGTGCTAAATGTGAAATTTTATGTTAAAATTACTAACTGAAAAATAAACAATAAGAGATAAGACATAGTAGGATACATAAAAGAATTCACGGTTTCTCTCTGAATATAGATGCAGTGTGAGCAGAAAACGTGGTGGCTGCTAGTTAAGCTCATTTCCTTGAACTTTATTAATAAGAGAGTAACCTCAAGGTATAGGGAGGTGATGGGGCATCCTGTGTCCTACTTGCCAGAGCATCCCTTGGAACATTGTGCTCTTGGTTCTGAGGGCCCACGGGAGGAGGATGGGAACAACACTTGGTGCTTTCACGTAAGAGAGATAAACTATTATAACAATTTAAAAACGAGGAGTGTTTGGTATGACAGCAGGACGACTTGGGAGAGGCAGTACTGCAAGGGGTATGTTCAGTGCCTTTTCTGATTGAGATATCTGGCGTGCAGAGCAGGTGTTGGCTCCAGGGCGTGGAACTCACGTGTTAGAATTTTAAACATCCCTCACTGTTTATCTTGTTACATAGTGAGTACCTTAGGGCTCCAAGATATTTTCCAAGTGATATTGCAATAAGTTACTGACTTATCTGGGAAGGATTATCTGGATGGAACTCATAAAGAGAACTGTGGACCTCTCCCAATCCAGATCTTATTTAAAACTTGGAATTAGGAAGCCCTATTGTTGTTAACATACTGTCTCTGTAAAAAGGGTGGTGTAAGTATGCTGGAAATGCTGTCCTCCCTTGCTGCTCCCCTGAAGTCCTTACTGTAATAAAAACATCCAGTTAGATATCTGGACATTCAGTGTTCAATACTTTTTATGTATTCAAAAAGATCTGTTGAAATGTAAATATCTTTAGATGACGCAGTAACATACATGAATTAATTATTGCTTATTGACAGGAAGATGCACATGAGATAAGTAGTAGAAACGAATAAGGTCAAACTGTGCATAACTTTATAGTAGGCAAAATACAGGAAATGTGCTAATAATATTTCTCCTTCCTCTCTTGGAGATGCAGTAAATGAATGAGATTTTAACTATCCCTTTTGTAGAGGTGGCACCATTTTTGAAAGTGTCTGTGTCAGTGAAACTTACAAATATTACAGCTTCTGTGATTACAACCTTGAAAGAGGTCAGTAATGTAAAATGTTCAGTATATATGTATGTACATATGTATGTATGCATTTATGCTGCTAGGGGCTGGACTCAAGGCCTTTGCATTGAGCTAAATTCCCAGTTCTTTATTATTTTTTGAGATAAGGTCCCTTGCTATGTTCCCTTGCACAGGCTTGAGTTTGTGATTCTTCTGCTTCAATTTCCCAAGGCACTGGAATTATGTATGTGTGCCTAAACACCCAGCTTAATAATTTCTGTGTAGTTTGCAGACATCGAACAAGATTGCCAAGTTTCAGAAGATTCAATTCATATCCAGTTTATCAAACCAGGTGTTCATAAATAGTATAATTCTATATCAGTAAATATAAACCAAATTTTAGGTGCATTCTACTCAATAAATATGGATGTTTTCATTTCATAATATTTGTTAATCAAAGTTAACAGATTTTAAATAGATCATAAGAGCTTGAGACATGACTTTTATTCTAAATATCATCATTAAGAATCCCATATATTTCCACTTCTTGATAATCTTAAATTAAGCTCATATTTTCTATACCCCCAGCTGCTGACCTCTTGTTGTTCTACCCTGAGGAACACGCTGACTGGCCCTTTCTCGCTGTTCGCACAGAAGCCTTACATCTGCTCTTCCCCCTCCGTGTCCTGCATGAGGATGAATTCCTTCACTGCAGAAAGTGTTCCATATACGTTTCCTATCCCCGAGCCATTACTTTAGTTCATGCCCTAATTATCTTTCAGGTGCACTTCAATTTCTCATAATTAATATCTGTACTTTCCCTCTCCCTGTTCATGACAGCTCTCTTACACCCTGATACATGAGAAATTTTCCTAATGCATACGTTCTTATGAAGTACTCCTTAGTTCAAAAACCTTCAGCAACTCACTATAAAACCATAAAAGCTTAAACTAATTAATATAGCATGAAAATCTTCTATTATTTGATCTCAATCTATTAGTTTTATCTTTTAGTACTTCTTTTTATGGTCATCGTTCTTTAATTAATCCATTATATTGCCCATTATTTAAGAACACCCCATGGTTTCCAACTGCTGGAATGACCTTCTGATTTTTTTTCTACTATAATGTTACTCATTTCCCAAGTTTTCGGCTTAGAGGTCTTTTCTTTAACATCTTATTCTGCTTTTTTTTTCTTTTCCTAGTTCTCTGTCCTCACTTGTAACACATTTTCTCCCTTTCCATTTGCTGTACTGTGCCTCACATCGTGGTCTGGTTTTACACACATCTTCTCCCATACAAAGGATCAAGGACAGTCCAGCAAAGAGGCCAACCCAGACTGCAATTAACATACCAAGTCATCTGCAAATACACTGTACTCTGCTTACATGTTATCACCGGGTGTAGGAGGACTTGGCTAGCAGCAGCCATTGGTGTCCATTTAAGACAAGAAGGATCATGTGTGCATCATTATATGTCCAGTGTTCTCATTTCTTCTAGTGAGGGTAATCACGTCATACTGATTTCCTTGTATACATAAGAGAAAGGTAACATAAAGGACTCTCTGGGTTAAGTGGGGCACAACTGGGCTTCTGTCACAATTACAACATCCTCTCTGAAATGTTCTTAAACATTTTCTTTTTTCTTCTTGGTACCAAGAATTCAACTCACAGCCTCGCGTTTGCCAGGCTGGCACTGTGCCACTCTCTATGTCCCTGGACCACAAAATGTTCTGACAAAGAAAGAAGCAGAGAACCATCTCTGACCACCCTTACCACCTCCCGGTGGCTTGGGTGAGGTCAGATGCTGCAGGACCTTACTGGACAATGCTTTCCTTCTTGCTGCTGAGAACGCATTATGTCTGGGTGTCTATCAAGGAGTCCACTTCTGAGCTCAGAATGAGTCAGTCATGGGTATACCGTTCTCATTTCTGGATATCTCCAAGTGATAAGAGAGCTAATTTTGGTCAGTGAAATATGAAAGAAAATTTACTAAAGAAATGACTACATTGTTGAAAAGAGATAAGTAAATAAATTATCTTTTGTTGGGTCTGAATGTTGTAATACTTAAAACCATGGTTCTTGTATAGTAACCATGGTTCTGGTATAGTAACTACAAAAGAGAGTACCATTTGGACATTGCTGATATCCTCAGAGTTGAAAGGCAGAAAGAATGAAACAGTACAGTTGATAGTGTCACATTGCAAGGGCACCCATTTAGAAGTTTATTCTGTGGAAAGACATTTTCCTTTTTCATTCAGCCAGGTGACCAAAAGATTTGTAGTTGAAGTCCCCACATAGGACTTGATGTTGGTGCCAGGCATCTTTGGCGGATATTAACCATTACTAGAACTTTTGAGAAGCAAATTATTTCCCTGCTGATTTGTTGTTAGGTCCTGAATCTGTAATTGTTTTCATCTTGTTTTGTTTAACATGGGACTAAGTAACAGTCATAATGCCTTTAAAATGGATTATACATTTTTCTTATAACTCCCAAGCTTAAAATGCTAGTATGTGTCTTCTTCACAATCTTAAATGCTGTGTGAATGTAGTGTATCTGTCAGGAAGACCCCCATCTTTACAATATTTAGCACTTGAGAAGAAAGGATGAAGCAGAGGGAAGGGCGCTAACCTTACAGCTATGTCTCTGTTTCCCTCAGCAGAGAAGCAGAAAGGTGACAACCCTCAGAGTGAACTTAGAAAACATTTCCGTAAAAAACTGCAATTGGCTCCTGCATTTCTTATTAGAATTAAAGTTATTTAAATATTTACAATTATCCCTTTTTAGAACCAGGACAAAGTTTAGGAATAATTCAGTGTAGCTGACTGAGCTAAGCAGAGATTGATCAGTTAATTGTCTCAAGTGCCTCATTTTTCAGATGAGGAAACTTAAAGCTACTGCTACACAATCAGTGTTAGTTTTATACCCTGACATAATAAAAAGTTGAATTCTGACAAACATGCATTGACAATGAAAAGGATATTTTCCTGGTAATGCCGTTCCAACTCTGTAATCAGTGAAGCTCTTGCTCGGATGAAAGTTGAAAATAAAAAGAAGATTTGCTCTCTCAAAAGCGATGATCTTATTGCCTTCATGCTTTTCACTGACATACGCCTGTAAGAATTAACTCATATGTTACATTTAAACAACCCCTGGATGCCCCCCCACAAGTAAATTATTTATGAAAACATCATGTTGTCTCTCTGAATAGTTTTATTAGTAATCCAGATGTGAAAATCCATAATTTTGTATTTTTTAAACATTATTGTCATATCAAATTGTAAGGTAACAAGTGTCAAAATGTGCTTACGGAGTAGAAACATCTCGCTAGCCGCTTGGCACCTCAGAGCACACAGAGGAATCAGGTAAAAGCCTGGCATCCTCTAAAGCATCTGTCTGGATATATTACTTCTCTTTAGAACAGAATCTTCTTGAAGACTTTTGATTTGGTCCCGAGCCTAAGGTAGTTCATAACGTTCCTTTTCTAAGTTTAATGTTCTAGTATATCTAGTTTCTGAAATTATAGTTTTCCTATACAGTTTACAATTTTACTCAAGCTTGACAGATTTAATGGCCACTCTACTACAAAATGCTCCTTTTTTTCCTGAATAGAAGGAAAAGGTCTGCAAAGTAACACCGGAAAATGCCCGCATCAGATACATCAGGTATTTACAGTTGGTCCCAGAAGCCTTTGGTTTGCCCACGCTGACCCCCTCCCCCAGCTCGGAGAGAACTCATTGTCATGCATATCAGCAGCGCCACTCTTGGTAATTTAGTAATGTGAACTAAGGCTCAGAGTAAACAGCATGCCTTTTGGTATTCAACATTGATCCTCCTGAAAAGGAGCATCGTTTTGCTCTGTCTTCCAGAAAAAGCATTACTAATAAATGTGATTAGGGCGTTTGTGTCATGTAGCCAATCTTACTGAATATATAAGTATCTTTGTTCAGCCATTAAAAACAAGAATCATAGACACCGAAGTAAAAACACATCAACACTCATTTCAAACAGCACCAACATAAAGTAAATGGATTATAACTAACACATACTATATGCTAATTCTTGCCAGGAAAAAAAAGCCTGTATAAAATTTGCACCTGTTAATTACATTTTCTAAAACTTATTGAAAACTGAGACTTTAATTCCAGAGGAGAGTCAGGCTCATGAAAAATACAAAACAGCACACAGGTATAATGATATCTATTGAAATGATGAGGTAGAGACCAGTAAATTGGGGGGGGGATAAAGAAATCTACATGTTGTCAAAGTAGTTCCTTTATCACAGCATGATTATTTATGTAAGGAAAAGTAGTCAAAACAATTAAGATGTTTCCACAGCAATTTCCAAAATGGGTTCCACACCGTGCTTTTTCCATTTATTTTAACCAAATGAAATGAAAATTACTAAATTTAAACAACAAACAAACTAACCAGACAAGCGAGGCATTGTGTTGAAGATTTTCATTATGTGCTGGAGAGACTTCAGTGACATGTTTTGACAATCTGAGGTATGTTACAGGGAGTGACACACTGAATAATAAAGCGCTGTCTGGAAGATCTGCATATGGATTCACATCGATTGCCATTCGAAGCATGTGCAGCATGGGCAACTAAAATATCACACGGAGAGTAAAGAGCTTACCTGTGGAGCTGATAGCCAACCGTATCTTTCCTCCAGTCTATTCATAGCCCTGTCAAAGTTGTTTAGGAGTTTATATCGCAGAAGGTCATCATCAGCCAGATGAAACTGCCTTCTGGCATAATGGTAACTCTCATTGTTTCCTTTCCTTGGGAAGTCTAACCACTCGGGGTGCCCAAATTCATTTCCTGCAGTAAAAAGTGTAATATTAGTAGGTAATATTCTCAGTCTAATTAAGATAACTGCATAGTTACATGCTTTTTAATTTTTTTTAAATCAACTTGTACTAAAATTTACTATAGCTTTACCATGTGAATGATGTATAGGTCTGGCTCAATAAAAGAAACTGAAGAAATCTGTTCTGAACTCAAAAAATTTGGAGAACATTGCATGCTTTCTCATGTTCTTGGGCACTCACAATAACTAGCTAATAAAGTCTCAGATAAATTCTGGAAAAAAAAAATAGCTCATTGTAGTGCAGAAACTACCCCATTTGGAGAATGAGGCCATCGCTCCAACTTTAGCTTGGCTACTTATTTCTTCTTGCACATCTTAGGTTCCTCATGCACAAACTAAGGGCAATTATGTCTGTTATGATTATTTTGTCTCTGAAGTAATCTAGGAGATGTCTGAGGAATTTCTGAAATCTCTACCTCTATAATCTTTGAAATCCATACAATGCCTTACAATTTCTAAGGGCTTTGTATGTGTGTTATTTGTTGATCCTCAGAGCAAATCTCTATTATAGTCTTTACACAGATGAGAAATCCACAGCTCTGGCCAACTAAGGAATCTGCCCACTGTCACATAGATGATGCTAAGTGGAGAAGTTACCATTAAATTTTACTTCTGATTAAAATCTGAAGTTTTATCACTTTAGGTAAGCATGTTATCAGTTTCAGGTATTACAGAGGTCCTATCATTATTATTAATTTTCCGTATTTCTTTTTCAGATATGTTCATCACCTTTAGATGTGCATCTTTAATTTCAAGTTTGCCCGAACGTGTGCATGAGCGTGCATACTGATGTAAGAGCTGGTGGGGAGTCCATTTAGATATCATTTCTCTAGTTAATAATACAGCCCAGAAGCTCTATAAACTTTAAAAATAAAATATTAAATACAGTCTTTATTCTAATTATCTAATTTAGATTGGCTCTTATTGTTACCCTAAATTGAATTTCTAATGTAAAGTTTTTTCCTCTAAAAGTTAAACTTTTAAAATTTACTTTCATGTATCACTTGAATGCTGCAATTTTCTAGGTCACACATTTCTCTGATGAGTGAAAAAGTACCATGAGTGTCTCCTACTTTAAAGAAATTAGTATATTACTATTCTAATAGATAAAGATTATATACACTAGAATATAATTCCAAAGTATTTACTATACAGTTGCCTTAAACAGTGAACTCTGTTATGAAACCCTGAAATGTATCTTTAACTCTTCAGGAGTATACTATCAAGTTAGAAAATAACATTCTAACAGATAGTTCTGTACAAATTTCATAAAAATTAAAATGACTACAAATTTTTTCTAAACATTAATATTTTGTTCTAAATAAAAATATTTCTTATGATATTACCCATAGCATTACAGAAGAGACAATGTTTTCTGACTCTGTGAGCCTACAGTTACTTTTGAGTGCTTTAAGTTAACACAAGGCATTTCTCTCTGCTACATGTAGGAGTCCTGCCCGCGTCTACAGCCTGATCATGTAAGCCTGTAGTGTGCCCATGGTATTTCATGTTCCGTTAATCATTCAACTGAAAAATAATGTACTCCAGAATTGTAGACAGGATACTTCTGATCATTAAAGGACAAGTATATGTCGAGTCGTCATCCTGAATACTAGTGAAATTTCAAGCAGTGGACAACTTAGCAGAAATCAGAAATTTGATTAGGTAGGTAAATTAGCCTATTAGTAGATTCAGGCCTTCCACAGGGAAAAATATGTATTTCTTGGATAAATCCAGGATTTTTTTTTATTATTTTAAAAGTAAAAGAACAAAAACATATTAACAAACAGACACAAAGTAGCATAAGAATAGTACAATCAAAACTGAGTTACAGACAAGGTGATAGGGAAACAACAATGGTTATTGCATTACATATTGATAACTTCGAAGTGTATATTGAGGAACATAGATATAGACATGCAAAATTGATCATTAATCATCAACTATTCCTTACAATAAAGTGACCTAAGTCAGTAGTACAACTATGTTAGATATGCTGCATATACATACATACTTACTTACATATTTTTTATATAATTTTTCTTTTTTTTTAAAGTGTGAAAGAAAAAGAACTACATCAACAACAGAAAAACACAGAAAGCATTAACAAAGAGACACAAAGTATCATAACAGTATAATCAGAATTGAATTATAGACAAAGCAACAGGAAACCAACAATAGTTGTTGCATTGCATATTGATATCTTCAAAGTGTATGCTCAGGAGAACACATACAGACATACAAGATTGATCAAACAACCAGTCATCAACTATTCCTTACCATTAAGTGACATAATACAATAGTAGAACCATGTTAGCCATCCTGCACATATGTATATACATACATACATACATATATTTTTGCCTCTTTCTTTTCTCCTTTCCCTCATCCCATCTGTTCTTTACTTTTGAACAGATTTCCTTCATGTCTCTTAGTTTATATTCCCACCCTGAGGTTCTTATACCAGTAACACAATATGTTGCCTGCACATGTACCTCTGATTTATTTCACTTATAAGTATGGTGTCCAATTGTGACCATTTGCCTACAAAGGCCCCAAATCTGTCCCTCTTTATAACTGAATAATATTCCATTATATAAAAATGCCACAGTTTTTTAATCCAGTCTTCTGTGGATGGACACTTGGGTTGCTTCCACAATTTAGCTTTTACAAGTTGCGCTGCTATAAACATGGGTGCACATATATCCGAGTGATATGATGTTTTCAGATCTTCTGGGAAAATACCCAGAAGGGGAATTTTGAATGGAACCTCTAGACCTAGGTTGCTGAGGAATCTCCAAACTGCTCTCCACAGTGGTTGCACCAGTCTGCATTCCCACCAGCACTGTAATAGAGTCCCTATTTCTCCACAGCCTCACCAGCATTTGTTATTGGATGATTTTTTCATACTGGCCAGTCTCACTGGGGTGAGATGAAATCTCAATGTTGTTTTTCTTTACATTTCTCGAAAGACTAAGGATGTGGAACATTTTCTCATATATTTATTTGCCATTTGTATTTCTTTATCTGAGAAGTGTGTATTCATCTCAGATGCCCATTTCTGGATTGGGTCTTTGAATTCGGACAGGTACATGTTTTTTAATTCTTCGTATGTTCTAGATAGAAGACCTTTGTCTGAGGGACAGCCAGCTAGGATTTTTTCCCAATTTGTGGGGTTTCTTTTTACTTTTCTGGTGATTTCTTTAGATGTACAAAAACTTTTCAGTAGGATGTGGTTCCAATTATTCATTCTTCAAAGTGTTTCCCTTGCAGTTTCATTTTTGTTCATGAACTCTCTGCCTACTCCTATGTCTTCAAGATTTTTACCTACTTTCTCTTCCAATAGATTTAGACTTTCTGTTTTAATGTTGAGATCTGTGATCCATTTTGACCTGAGTTTGGTGCATGGTGATAGACTTGGGTCTACTTTCAGTTTTTGGCAAGAGGCAAGCCGGTTTTTCCAGCACCATTTATTAAACAGGCCATCTTTTTTCCAGTCAGTTTGGTTGAACCCTTTGTCAAATATTAGGTAGCTGAGTGGGTTTTTCATTATGGTTGCATCTTCCAGTCTGCTCCATTGATCCTCAGGTCTGTTTTTTAGCCAGTACCAGGTTGATTTTATTACAGTAGCTTTGTAGTATAATTTCAGGTCAGGAATTGTGATTCCACCTGACTTGTCCTTATTTCCCAGGATTGCTTTTGCTATTCTGGGTCTCTTCTGGTTCCAGATGAATTTAAGGCATATTTTCTCTAGATCTGTGAGGTATGCTAATGGTAGTTTAATGGGAATTGCATTGAATCTGTACAACAGTTGTGGCAATATGGTCATTTTCACAATGTTAGTTCTTCCTAACCATGAGCAGGGTATGTTTTTCCATTTATTGAAATCCTCTTTGATCTCTTTTTTCAGAGTACTGTAGTTTTCACTGAATAAATCTTTCACATTCTTTGTTAGATTGATTCCTAAGTATTTTAATTTCTTGGTTGCTATTGTAAAGGGTACGGTTTCCTCAATTTTTCTCTCAGTCTGTTTGTTGTTTGTGTACAGGAATGCTATTGATTTTTGGGTGTTGACTTTGTATTCAGCTGCGCTGCTGAATTTATCAATTAATACCAGGAGTTTTCTTGTGGAGTTTTTGGGGTCCTCCATGTATAGTATCATGTCATCTGCAAATAGTGATAGCTTAACTTCTTCCTTTCCTATCCTTATTCCTTTTATTTCTCTGTCTTGTCTAATTGTTCTGGCTAATGCTTCCAGAACTATGTTGAATAGGATTGGTGCCAATGGACATCCTTGACTTTAAAGTGAAAGTTTTCAGTTTGTGTCCACTTAGTATGATGTTGGCTGTTGGTTTGTCATAGATGGCTTTGATCAGATTGAGGAAGAGGCCATCTATTCCTATTTTTTCTAAGTTTTTTAACAGGAATGCATGTTGGACTTTATTGAAAGCCTTCTCTGCATCTATTGAGATGATCATGTGATTTTTGTCTTTGACTGTATTAATATAGTGTATTACATTAATTGATTTGCGAATACTGAACCATCCCTGCATTCCCGGAATAAATCCTACCTGGTCGTGGTGTATAATTTTCCTTATGATTCACTGTATTCTATTTGCTAGTATTTTGTTGAATATCTTTGCATCTGTGTTCGTTAGAAAGATTGGCCTATAGTTCTCTTTCTTGGTTGGGTCCTTCTCTGGTTTTGGTGTCAGTATAATACTTGCCTCCAGAAATGTGTTAGGGGGAGTTGCTTCCTTTTCGATTTCATTGAAGAGTTTGAGGAGTGTTGGCATTAAATCTTCTCTGAATGTTTTATAGAATTCTCCTGTGAATCCATCAGGGCCTGGGCTTGGGCTTTTCTTTGTTGGTAAGTTTTTAATGAGGTTTTCAATCTCATTAATTGATATTGGGTTGTTCAGGATTTTTACATCTTTCTGATTCAATTTTGGTAATTTGTACCTTTCTAGGAATCTGTCCATTTCTTCTGAATTTTCTATCCTATGGCAGTAAAGATTTTCAAAGTAGGTATTAATGATCTCTTGGATTTCTGTGGGATCTGTATTGATTTCATCCTTTTCATTCCTTATTGCATGAATTTGGGTTCTTTCCCTTCTTTTTCTGATAAGGTTGGCTAGGGGTTTATCAGTTTTATTTATTCTTTTGAAGAACCAACTCTTTGATTCACTTATTTTTTGAAGAGTTTTCTTCATCTCAGTTGCATTAATTTCTGCCCTGAGTTTTATAATCTCCTCCCCTCTTTGGGCTTTTGGTTTGGATTGTTGCTCTTTTTCTAAGAGTTTGAGGGGTAGCATTAGGCTATTTATTTGCTCTCTTTATGTTTCTATTTGTTTCCTATTTTCTTCTATTCTTTTATCTATTTCTTCTCTATGTGTATGGAACATTTCTTCCATTATAGCTTTCAGTTCATTTTTTGTCTGAGAGATTATTTCTACTTTAATCTCTTTTGTGGCCTGATGGAGTTGCTTCTTTACTTCGGATGTGATCATTTCCGAAATTGCAGGTATGTGACTTATTTCTGCTTTAATCTGTTGTATGGCCTGATGGAGTTGTTTCTTTTTTTCGGATGCAATCATTTCAGAACTTGCAGGTATGTGGCTTACTAGTTCCCCTACATCCTTGCATCCAGGACATGTTCTGGGTGGGGTTGAGTTCTGAGACTGCATTTTGTTCTTCTGTCTTCCCATTTTTGGATATCAGGTTCAAAATATTGAGCTATAAATTACCCAGGCAGTTCACCAGGCAAAGGTCCGTTGCAAAGGCTGCTCTAATGGCTCCTTCTCTTCGGGAAAATGTCCCTTAAGCTTTCTGCTGGGAGTTCCGCTCAAAAGGCTGCTCATACGCTGCTTTGTGGGCCGAGCTACTCCCTACCCAGAGACCTGGCCAGGGCATGTAAACAGCTCCCCCGCCTGCCCAGGGGTCCCTGCAGGCATGGGGGCCGAGCTCCTCCCCCACTCAGTGATCCGGTCGGTTGCAGCATGCAGTCAGCTCACCTGTCCCAGAATCCGTGCAGGCAGGAAGGTCCCAAAGTGCTAATATTTTGTGCTTCGCCCGCTATCTGCCGCTCCCCGGTGCTTCTCTGTTTTCTCAGCACTCTCACAGGGGTCGCCGATCGCAGCCGCCACAGTGCTCGTGGGCTGCAGGCCGAGGAGGGCGCCGGCAGCGAGGACGGGGCCCTGAGCGGGGGCCCAGAGCGGGACCCCGGTCCGCAGTCCAGATTAGTGCAGCCTGCCCAAGGAGCACGGTCTCTGAGTCCGCCCCACGCTGCAGACGCCAAAAAGCCAATTTCTGGCCGCAGCCGCTGGCGAGACACGCAGGGTCGGGAGGCGGGAGGATCTGGCCCACCGTGGGCGCCCTCGGGGTGCGCGGACCTGGTCCCTGAGCAGCACAAGCACCTCGGGCACCCAGCGCTATGGGACCGCCAGCGCCTCACCGCAGCAAGTTGGGCCCTCCCCCTGCGGCCCGGGCAGCACAGAACAACATGTTTAGTTTGAGCTTCACAGCCACGATCCCGGCACTCGCGCGCACCAAGCCTGTCTCGAGCTGGCGCTCTCTATCAGGGAGGATCTTATTTTTGCTGCTCACCTGGTCCAAATCCAGGATTAATAAGCAATTCTTTTAGTGTTCTTCCTAGAAAGAAGGTCACACCATATGATTGCAGAAGGAAACATAGAAATGTTTAACACCTGCTGTTAGGTGCTAGGCTTTACTGTAAGCATGGAACATGAATTAATGTTTTCCATTTGCAACAACTCTGTGAGATAGATAGTGTCATTGCCTCAGTCAGGGACACAGAAAGGCCATGAAGGCCTTTGCACTGACCATAACACAGAACTGGTGGGGAAGAGAAGAGCCAAGATAAACAGATGAGATAAAAATGAGCTTTATAAACTTTAACCCTTCTGTCGTAGGCAGTAGGAACCCAAAACATCCAAATATTTATATTTATTAAAATATCCAGTACAGGGCCAGGGATATAGCTCAGTGGAACAAGCACCTGCCTGGCAAGTGCAAGATCCTGAATTTTGATTCCCGGTACGAAAAAAAAAAATCCAGTGCAATGTAGAAAAGGGGCTGGATACTGGGGAACAATAAATGATAAAGAAATTTGTACAGGGTTTAAAGCATAAGAGCTGATGCAATGCAGCAGGAATGAGGGAAAAACAAAGATTCGGATGGCGTTTCTAAGACGTACACAACAAGGTTAATTGACTGACTGGAGGGAGAGAACGGACGCCGGGATGCCATTTTGAAGTTTCAAATTTGCGGGACTGAGTAATGACCATGTTAACTGTGCTAAGGGAAAATGGTGACGGAGAAAGTTTGGGTGCAAAGTAAATGAGTTCAATTTCGGGAATGTTACATGTACGACCGTAAGGATTTTGAGGCATTCACGGATTTAGAGTAAGAGTGGTAAAAGTAAGCTACTGAAATTCATGAGAGAACTGCAGGTGAGAGCAAGAATAATTTGTAAAACCGTGATAAGTGAAGACAGTTACATGACCCCAAGAAATGGACCACAGGCCACATCCCAGGATGTGGGCAGCAAGAGGAGCGGTGCGGGCGGCACTGAGGCGCAGTGCTTAGCAGAGCAGGGAGGCTTCAGAAGCAGCACCAAATGGCACCGAAAGGCAAAATAAGGCAAAAGCCCTCAAAAACCATGAACGAGCATAAGGCAGCTATAGCATGACCTCTGTGGTGTAGGAAAAAGATAGGCTAGGACTATGCTTCTCAACCTGTAATAGTATATTTCAGAATCACTAAGGAGGTCTATTAAAACATTTACCTCCAGTAATACTCATTCATTAATTCTAGCAGAGACTTTTGGGCTGGAATCTATAATTTTACAAACTTTTGTATAATAGTCTAAAGGGAAGTAGGCTAATACACTCACCCTGAAAAATACAAATGTAGAGATTTAAAAGTTCTTTATGTTATGTAAGGATAGTTACACAACATGATACTTATGAATATGCATTTCCAAATCATTCAGATGCAAGTTGAAATTACCATGAGGTCACTTAAGAATATAGGACTTTAGGCAATTTAAAATCTCCAGGGTTGTGCCGGGGATATAGCTCAGGGGCACAGAGCCTCCTGCCAAGGGCAAGGTCCAGAGTCCAATTCCTGGTACCAGAATAACAAAACAAACAAAACCTCCAGTGTTCAGTTTCATCCTCTACAAGATAGAATAAAGGTCTTTTAAGATTTCCTGGGGTGATTTAAAGGAGACGGTTACCACAGGATCAAGCAGCTCTGTGTTCTCAGTTATGCTGAGACAGCTGTTACGCTGCACACTTTCACTCCTCGATGTGAAAGGACCTAGGAGGGAGGAGACTTAACGTTACCATTTCCTCTTCCTGTCCTTTTGGCTGGAATCTGGCCATCCCTTACCTGCACCAGATACACCAGTCACTGTGACAAACTCAAATGATAGCTATTTGGGTCTTTTTCTACTTACTGCTTTCTTTAAAAAAAAAAAAAACTCCAATTCTACAGTGGGGAATCCATTCATATTTTTAATAATGCAATCACATATCCTAAAGCCATGTGTTAATATAGTTTGCATTATTTACTATTTTAGAATTTAAAGGACAGAATTGACTAGGAAAACAATTTTGCTCGGATCCACATAGAAGGGACAAATCGGGTAACCGAGTGAGGTATCTTTCCTCCGCCCTCGCAGAACCTTCATTATTCTGACATGTCCACGTTTCCGATCCTTCTGAACAAGCTCTCAAGAGCTGCTCGCACTCTAACCCACAGCTGCTTACATTTCATTTGAAAATAACATTTTCGGTACCTCCTTAAAGGAGAATTTTGCTCAGACTGGAACACTGCCGGCATCTGATGACCTCTGCGTTTCCTAGCACTATCTCCCAGCCTTCTTGAAAATATGAATGCAGGTCACAGCCCTGATCGTTCGCCGTCCTTTCCAACTGCCTCAGGTGGATTAATGAGGTGAAAACAGCAAACGCATCTTCCCCAGATAGTTTCGCTCGTGCTCGGTATCTCGCCCTGCCAGTACAGTTTTCCTTAGAATAGAACGGAATGGTCAGTTTGACCCAAACTATTAGAAGGTGTTATTCAACTACCCTATAATCTGATTTAAAGCTAAGTGCCTACCCTCCAGAAACGCACATGCACGCACCCTCACACACACACACAATTTAGACTTTAGATGGTTCATGGACTCCATTAAGCAAAAACTGCAATGTGAAATGACATTATCACTTATTTCTAACATTCCAGCATGGAAGGTCACAGTGTTATAATGTACTGCATAAATAAGTGTGATGGACTGAAGTCTGTAGCATCTTCCAACTCCTGTGGTGACATGCTAAGTCCTTAGAGGGAGCCTCGAGCTGGGGAGTGCTGAGACGGTGAGGGAAGGGCCTTCATCGCAAGGATCAGTGCTCTGACGAAAGGGACTCAGGAAGCCCACTTGTCCCTGCCGCCAGGCAGGAAACAGCAAGAAGACAACCATGTATGAACAAGGAAGCAAGTCCTCATCAGACAGCATACCTGCCAGTACCTTGATGTTGGGCTTTCCAGGTTACAGATTCTGAAAAATAACTGTGGTTTAAGCCACTCAGCCTATGGTTGTTACACTAGCTTGGTCAAACTAAAAAGTAGAGGTTGAAAAGAAGCATGATTAAAACTAAATGAGGTAAGACACAGTTTTTTAGAGCAGCAAAGGATATGTACTACCTATATAATAAATGATGCCTACTATTATAATTTTTTAAAAATACCTATTATGTAATAAATATACTCAAAAATATTATTATTTTAAAAATCAAAATTAGGTACTTGTATTTTAACCTGAAACCTTAGAAAAATTTTTTTTTTCTTTTTGGCAAATGTCTATTTCCACCGATATCTATATTTAGCTATATGCACACATACATATCCTTCATGTATAACTTATATCCATTCCCTTTCTCTACCTAGTGTCTACCTACTGACAAGTTGGTTTTGAACAAAGGTAGACTCATATACTCATCTTGAATTTGAATATCACAATTTTCTCTGGCAAAAAGTACATTCTACACAGGCAGTACTCCACCTGGTGCAAGTAATGACACTGTACTCAGCAAATCACCTCAAGCTACTCACTGACCTTTTTCTCAAACTCCAACATTATTTCAAAGTAATCAGTGTTATAGTTTTACCTTGGACATGTCTGTTATTTCTTCAACATACACTGAATAAGCATAATGCCTGAGTAAACGGTGAGCAGTACATACAGTTCTAAAATCCCCCAAGTTTTGAGTATTTCTAGTTATTTAAAGGAACAGGTACAGATTAGCAAATTGGGCCTGAAAATATTACTGAAAACATACCTATTAGATTCCTTAATATATATGTTTAGAATTATAGTTTAAAAGTATGCTGTATTACATTTAAAGCCTCCTTTCCATGCTTTCTAACATATATAAAATTTAAATATCAATTAATTTTTAACATTACATCAAAATAATTCTTAACAATAAATGTCATTCCATGATGCCAAATTAAGTACTTTGAATAATGTAACAAAAATTTAACAGCAGGACAAATATTTAGTGTTGTGATCCAATTTAGAATTTTTGATATGTTTTAACTTTTACTTTACTTTTTAAAATATAAATTTTGTTCTAAGAACATACTAATAAGTATGTTTACATAATATGTCATAAGAAATTTATATGTTATATAACAGGTTTTTTTGCTCAATTTTATGTTTTACTAGAGAATCACTTATTAATTTATTTTAGGTTCATTTAGATGATTTTTGAAAACATTTCCCTGGAGAGCAGCACTGATACAGCAAGTTGCATGCACCTCACTAACAAAAAGACAGAAAATTCTACCAGCGATTGCAGATAAAATATTTTATAGTGTTATAGTGTGGGCTTTGAATGTTATCTCTATTGTAAATGAGCTGACAAGGGGCAAATTAATGAGGACAAATGCAACATTAAATTTTATTTTTGGTTCAAAACTATAAACACAAGTGTAAAATAAACGTGAGCAAATCACAGAAAGACTTTCAAAGTGACCTTGGGGTAAGAGTGAACAATTTTCAGACCGAACAGAGAAACTGCAAAATGCCTGTTCATATCTTACAGCAGCTCAGCTCACAGACCTAACGAAGAAAAATACTGTCATTAAAAGAAGTTAAAAATGTTCTTCTCAGCAATGGTCTACAAATTACTTAGAAAATGTGGCAGTGCTTGAGACAGTACAGTGAAATATGGTCACCCAAATGAGCTTATAACTAAGGGCTGCTGTATATAAAAATGGATCACAAGTCTAAATTTATTCAGGTGATGGCCAAGAAGAAAATTGGTTAGTTTTTAGTTCAGTTGACTTGATGGACTGGGAGCAACAGGGTCTGAATCAATATTTGACATTAACAAAATTAAAAGCTATATTTCTATATTATCTATGTATTTGTCATATACATGTTTATACATATATGTATGTATATGTTCCCCAGTGAGTGCCTCATAACCTAGTGTTAAGGCATCCCTAGTGGCTGGCTGGTGTCTTAAGAGAAGTGTCACATGTACATTTATACGTGCATTTTTCTAAGGTAGAAATGTTTCTCGTCAGATTCTCTGGGCATTTAAAGCTAAATGTTTTTGTGAAAGAACCACTTATTGTATTAGAATGGAGCTAGAAGAATATATCACAAGTAGGAATTTTTAAGCAACTAAAAAAGTAAAAAAATACCAGGGAATTTTGAAGGAAGCAGTTTTAAAACCTTTTTCTTCAACGGATAAGAGGCCTAGGAAAGTCATATTTGAACAACTGTGGCACATACAGGTAATGACTATGACGCTTGCGAACAATGCTTTTGAGCCCAAAACATGCATTACATATAACCAGTCACTAACCATGAAAGCATGACCTTTCTTCTCATTAAATTATAATTGTGACCGGTAATGGAATACATCACATTCCTCGATTCAAAAGGAAGGGAAGATAGAAATTTTTGAGCTGTCACTTGGGACACTGTGTAAGAAAACTCACAGTATGTGCTATGATTTACTGCATTCAGTACGGTAGCAGACCTGAGTGCTTCCAGAAATGAGATGGCTAAGCTTTGGCTAAATAGTTTTAAATCAGGGAAGCAGGTGTGACTGACCCTGCTATCATCAATTAATGTCTGTAAAAACTTCTATGAAGGTTCTTCTCCCCGTCTCTGTTTCTTCTGTACATGTTTCCATTCATGTTGGTTAATTGTGAAAAACCTCTGAGCATGAAATTCCTTCTGGAATTCCTTTCCCTGTAATTAATTTCTTTTCTTCTGTTTGATGTAAAGTTCCAAACTATAAATTGACAAGAAGCCAACTGGTACATTGATGAAATTCAAGACAATATCACTCATGAAAAAGCTTCAGGTGTTAACTGAACATTTTGATTAGGAAGTTTGTGCATTTTGTTTCTCTAAACTGTAATGCATGCTAATTTTACCTAGGAATTAATTAAAGTCTATCACGGGCTCCATGCCGTGGACATTATGCAATTCTCTGTTGTTTCCACATTTATGTATTTATGAAAGTAAGATATACTCCTAATGAGAACATAATAAACTTCAGCTCCTATTCTGTTTAGCTATACTGAACTTTTAAAATGAACTATTTTAAAATCATGCTTTGACTTTCTCAGGTCTTTCAGTGAGTTTTTAGCCACTGAAATGTTAGAACACAGCAGGGCCTGTAAATTTCCTTTTTTAGAAAAATAAACTACAATCGACATCCTCCTTTTTAAATATTGACCAGATTATGGGAAGGGCCATATTTAATGTTTCCAGAGCAAGCTCTGGTATATCACAGCTACAACTGGAACCCAAATAATTTTTTGTTTTCTGATTTTTAAATTTTTATGTCATCACTATATGTTTGCAGTAGGGGAAATGTACACTCACCTTAAGGAGCAGGTACAAGCACATAACACGGCTGGCTTCCTTTTTAAAAATCCACTTCTTCCCGGCACCTCCCTCCCTTTCCCCATCTCTAAATTTCTTTTCCCCACTTTCACTATTAGTCTTCGCTCATATTTACGACCCGCGGTGTTTACACCTCACCGTGGCTACCTGGGTCCTGCACATGGCGTATCTCGTCTTCCTTCTCTTCTTTTCCTCTTTTCACCCTAGCTCTCTTGCAAGCCTTTCCATTTGTAGGAGATTTACATCCTTGCGCCCTTTTCTACACACTTTACTGTGCTGTTTGTACTTTGCCTTAAACAAATGAGAGGCACTATAGTGTATTGAAACTTGTGTGTCTGATTCAGTTCATTTAACAGTGTGTTTTCCAGGTGCATCCCTTTTCCTACAAATGTTTCAAATTTAACCTTTTTTATACCCAAATAGTATTCTGTTACATAAAGATACCATATTTTCTTTGTCTGTCTGTTGAAGTATATAGACTGCATCCAAGACTTCGCTATGATGAAGGGTGGTGCGAAAAACAGTGGAAGGCCTGCATCACTCCAATGCGAGGTCTTTCACTCTTTGGGGAAGACATCTATTCTCTAATGGCCAGAAAGTTTGGACATTTTTCATATGTTTTTTTTTTCCATTCCAACTACTTCTGAGAAATGTCTGTTTATTTCACCTGTCCATTTCTTGATTGGGTCTTTTATTTTAGGTGATCTACTTATTTAGTTTTTAAAATTGTTTTTATATTCTAGATATTAGTCCTCTTTCTGAAGAACAGTTGGAAAAATTTTCCCCTTTTTGTACTTTACCAAATATTTAAGTTTGGGTATTTCTACCTACAAATGGTAAAGGTCTATCATAATTTCTTTTTAGGCACAGAAGCAAACTGACTGATTATCTGTCAGTCTGTCTGTCTTCCAGAAGATGAGATAGAATGACTTGCCACATGAGCCAAGCAGAACAGAATTTAGCACACTCAGGTGAACAGAGATTTACCTTTACGTCCAGCACAGTCTCCCTGCTACACACACACACACACACACACACACACACACACACACAGAGTTGGCTCTCCATAACCATGAGTTCTGTACCCATGGAGTCTACCAACTACAAAATGAAATATTTGAAAAAGCAAATTCCAGAAAGATGAAAAACATCCCCGAAGTTGAACCTGTCACATGTGGAACACGATGCCAAATCACTCAGCACAGTGCTGTGTGGGCACAGGCTGCTGTAGCCTCCTACGGTCTCACGGTTCCCCTCAGCCTCTCTCCGGCACTCACTCTGAAAGTACTGCTGGCTCTGCTGCTCATCTTTTCTCCTTCCTGTACTAGGCAGTTAGGCCTGTGATGCTCATCTCTGAACTAAGCATGTGTCAACATTTCCCTCTCCTCATGTTTTCCTAAATAACAGAGTATGGCAATGATTCATACAGTCTTCACCTTGTATTAAGCATTGCAAGTGACAGGGATGATTCAAAGTATATGGGAGGGTGTGTGCAGTATATATGCAAGGACTGCATTGTTCTACAGGGACTTACACATTTTTGGATTTAGGGGTACGGCTGGAACCAACTCTGAGGATTAACGTATGTTAGCATGATGTCCCTTACCAGAGAGTGCATACCTAATGGGGAATGAAAATTAAACAGCTATAAGAAGAGACATGTCTTTAACCTGGGGATGCAGGAAAGAGCACTTCAAAAAGTCTTAAAGCATCATTTATAGTTAAAGCAACACTAAGTAGTAGGGGGAGACAGGCAGAGTACCTTCTCTCTACACCCAGAAAGAAAAAAAAATGCAAAGGCTCAAGAGACACTATGGTGAAAGAAGGCAGCTCTTACGTGATGTCAATACACAGGGAGAGGAGCAATAAACATTTTAAGCACTGATCCTGGAAATCTACACTTTACTTTGGTATTAAGAAACAGACACACACTCACATGCACACACACTCACACATGTACACTCACACACTTTGTGTACTAGGCACATGCATGGCCTTGAGAAACACACAGGGAAACTGACATTATGGGAACGGAACAAATTGCTTGAGAAAAAAAAACGTAGGTTAAGAACAGCAGGAAAGTGAGCATAATAAGACAAATTCTGTGAAGAACATTTCCAGAAGAGAAGAGGGCGGGCAGGAATCTGAGGAGAAAGGCAGAGCGACACAAGAAAAACCATGGAAGTGGGGAGAGGAAGACTGAACCCATGGAAGGCGCGCTTCCCGGAGGAAGTAAGTTCTGGAAAGTCGAATTAAAGCCTAAAATACTGGAGGAGATTAGCGAACATGGAGACTTTGATAAATGGAAAGGAAGCAATGGCAGTGCTGTCTGAGCACAAAGCCACATAACTAAATGCTGTATCAAGAATAATATATGCCTGAATTCTCCTGTTTATTTTTTCCAGGATATCTGCAGAAGGAGGATTTAACGGGACACCTGAGCGAAATGGTGATAATTATAATATTCATATCACTGTACTCTATTTTAATATATTCAAGAAGCTAGTGAAGTACAAGTTCCTCTAGTATCCCTATAACAAATGTACACAAATTCTGAGTATAATATGTGACAAGCTCCAGTACTTCATCCCGAGATAACGGAGATGATGGCATGAGAAAAACGTTGCATCTGCTCTTGTCTCATCTGATAGTGAGTCGGTGAGTGACTAGTTTCCATGCTTCCCATGCCAGGCTAGGAACCTGGGACCAGGAATGTCACGCCGAACGCAGCAGGTCTGGTCAGTGCCCTCCTGCTCCTGCTCTAGAATGCCCCCTCCCGATAAACTCTGAGCAACAGCCGAGTGAGCAATGGGCACTTGGGAAGCAATTTTCAGCTTACTTTATTTGGCCTTGACCAAGTCCATCAGTCAGATACAGGATAGTGAATGAAAGAAATGCTCAGGTCAAGTGTTTGGAGAGGCTGTCAGAAGACAACAAACAAAAACCACCTTACCACAGATGCCCCTAGGGACAAAATCAGACTAACCTTCCATTACATATAGACATAGTACAGTGAATGTAGACACATTTATGAACCAAACTTATTTGAAATGTTAATGAGTTAGAATTATATTGAGGGGAATTATATTAGGTATGATCAAATATACACTGATTATTTAAATTAAAAATTCTTACAGTAAAAGACATTACAATTAATATTCCTCAGAATTTTTCTCTCTTTTCAAATATACTTATCCAATGGGAAAAATACCTTTTAAATACATTAAATAGTCAAACAATGCTGAAATAAAAACAAAAATAATCACTTCTCAGGAGTTTCCTATAAACATGGAATATTATGCTACAATTAGGCATTATTTTAAGTAATCTTAATAAACCCTTTGTTTCAAGAGGAGCATTAATCTCTTTTTCAGATAAGAAATCAGTGAATAACGTACCTTTCTAAAAGCACTCACAGATATAAAGCACCAGGTCTAGTATTGAAACTTAGATGTGGCTGTTCTTTCCATTTCACCCCAGTCTAGTACCTGACTCCAACAATGTGAACCAGAAACCTGTGTGTGTACAGCCCTTAGGAAAGCTGTAGAAAGACGTGTTAGAGTTTATTTCCACTTCCACTCTCAAGTGTACAAGGAAAGTACATTTATTATAGACTGCACTCTCTTTGTACCTGGCATGTCCTGCTACTTTTGCTGTTATTACTGTGGGTCATAGCTCTTCAGTTTCCAAGGGCCTTTTTGTAAATTCTTGCAGAAAGGCTTCGGTGTTTCACTTGTTCGTCTACTTGCACTGAACATTTTTCTTCACTAGAGTGATTACTTATACAGTACGGTGCTGTGTTTCATGTGAGTGCGAACAGTATGACGCTGAGGTCTATTTTCATGTATCTAGGGATAGTCATATTTTCATCTACTAACTAATATGCCATCAAGAATATACTGCATACCCAAAGATTTGTTAAAGAAAAATAAATGTTTGCTTCTTTCAGCAGCCTCTCTATTCTTCATTGACAGTAACTATTTTATTTTTAGACTACCCAATTTGAAGCACAAGGAGTCAATAAAGAAAATATGTAACAACATTTCCTTATTGATTGCACAATTGTTTTTATGAGGGCGATAAGAAAAAAGTCAGAAAGCTCAATGGAATAGAAAGGGGCAGACAAAGAGGAGCATACTGACGCATCAGATGGGGGAGATCAGATCAGGAGAGAGTAGGTGAATTACTCTGATGGTCTATTTTTCAGAGGCCAGGTTTTCTCTTTACAGTGCCATGTCAAGAAAAGAAAGAATTCAAGAAATTCCTGTTGCTACATATACTTTGAGCTACATGCCATTTTGGCGTATTTTAATTTAAAGTGGATTATAAAGGTTTAACAAAACTGAGAATAAAATACTAAAACAAATGTGTAAGAATTGAGACTGTTATTTTATGCAAACAATGAAGAATTAGGTTTGTTTGTTTATTTGTTGGCAGTATTAGGTACTGAACTCAGAACCTTCACTCTGAGCTACATCTCCAGTCCTTGCTTTTTATTTTTTATTTTGGGACAGGGTCTTGCTAAGTCGCCAAGTTGCCCAGACTGGGTTGAAACTTGCAGTTCTCCTGCCTCAGCCTTGCAGACAGCAGGGATTACAGGCATGCACCATTATGTCTGCTTTAAATCTCATTTTAAATGAGAACATTGACAAGAGTAATAGGCTTCTCTTATGTATTCTAAAGCTATTTTATGTTACAGGAAGCAAAAGACTCAAATGCTATTTTGAGACAAAATAACCCCCCAAAAACCATGGGGAAAGAAGGTTTATTTTTAAAGATTCTAACTGAATTTAAATTTTTTAAAAGTTGAAAATACTTTAAAAAATATTTGCTAATGAACAATGTGGTAAAGGTAAGTATAAA
Source organism: Dinomys branickii (assembly GCA_004027595.1). Lineage (NCBI taxonomy): Eukaryota > Metazoa > Chordata > Mammalia > Rodentia > Dinomyidae > Dinomys > Dinomys branickii. The sequence goes on from PVLD010003978.1 coordinate 103,664, forward strand.
AGTTCTGCATTTGAATAATGTACCGAATGAAAAACTCTAAACATTTTTAAGGGGGCAGAAAACATGGCAGGAAAACAGAAATATAAAAATGAGAAAAACAATTGTCTAAAACACTTAAGGTTCTATGGGTACTATAACTTCTAATTTATACATATCACTTTAGGAGTAGATTCAGATTCTGTTACTTTTCCCCTAAGATTTGCCTACAATTAAGATGGGCTGTCCAAGTGTGGTAGTGCACACCTGTAAGCCCAGCACTTGGGAGACTGAGGCAGCAGGATATCCATGAGTTCGAGGCTAGTATGAGCTATAAAGTGTGTTCAAGCCGAGCCCGGCCTACAGAATGAGACCATCTCCAAAAAAAAAAAGTGCTACCACTGTTAGGTTCAGTTCTTTGTTGTCACATTGAACATTTTATAGTAGAAGAAACTTAATGAATGCCCTCATCAATTACTCTTTAAGAGTATATATTCAGATATTCAAAACAGAAACATAAACCACCCAAGAGATGAGGGAATACTGCAAAGCAAAGGTTCAAATAAACATTCTATCTTTGATAACCTCGTTTAACTGCATCGTACTATCATCCCTGTGCTGGGTACGTACCTCAGCAAGAGTCCAGTGCTGTATCAAACTGCCTGCTGCAGCCTTCCTAGATTTCTGTCTCCCATACCCTTTCCATGCAGTCAGCAATTCTAACTGGCCAGAATTGACCACCTGCTCTAATGTAATCAAAGGGACCGTATCAGTTTGCTTTTGGGTGACACCTCACTGCCTCGTGTTCCTGCCAACAGCCAGTCAGCCTTGACTGTTTCACTCCTAGGCACTCCTGCTCCTGCTGGGCCAGTGGCACCTAAGAATGAGAAAAACGTTCCTCAGGAGCAAAGCAGGCTGTGGGGACTTCTGGGCGCTTCCTCCGTAAGAAGAAAAAGTTTTCAATATTTATGTTCGCTTGCTTCCAGCCTCTCCTTTGTGGAGGATTCAAAAATCGCAGAAACAGGACTGGGGCATTCACCAGGTCCTATGTTCCAGCCCAGCACTACACACACACACACACACACACACACACACACACACACACACGGTCTTTAAGACAATGGTACTAAGCATCATACACAAATCTCCTAGACAGCTTTGACACAACCTAACAATAGACATCACTACCATCCATTCTGAGTAACCATAAAGGTTAAATCCCTCCTGTATTTCTGAAAAGGAAAAAAATTTCGATGAGAGAAACATTTTGGTAAAGAAAGAATACAGACATGAAGTGAATTACTGTTCTGCATTTAGGTTTTGTCACAGCTAACCTGTGCCTTACTTAAATTATACCATTTGGAAATCCTTCTCTCTCCATGCCTGAGTAAAGTTCTTTGCTGTTTTTAAGCTTTTCTTTCCAGTACAGAGCTGGATGACACACAAGTCTGAGCAGGGCCTGAACTTCCTGCCACTGTGTCACCTCCTCAGGTTGCCTTTGGACTTGTCATCCTTGACTTTGTTTCCAGAAATGTTGTCCGTTCATTCACAGTCAGGTTAAATAGCCTCATTTATGATTGAGATGTACCTTTTCCTCAGTCAGACAAACTTTGCTCTAGTTACAGAAATTGTTTTCTAGAAAAGAGATATTTCTTCCCTTCTATCCCTCCATGTTGCAGTTTTGTCCAGTTATTCATAAACACAATTGCTATGATTCTTGCACAGAGCACAGACTCCAGCAGTAGACAGCCACATTCTGTTTTCTTTCTTGGTGCTAAAAGATGTTTTGGTAACTTGATCTTAACTATATAGTTACCACAGTACTTTATTTTTGTGCAAGGTCTTCTGCAAAATGAAATGTTTTAAACATGTAGATATACTTAAATGTATGTAATCATATAAAAATATGAGCTGCATGATAAATATTTAAGTATACTTCCTTTCTGCAGGTTATGTAGCACCTGAATAGTATAAGTCAGAAAGTGAAGTGTGCTATTATTACCCAAGAACAAGCTTCTTAATTACTTACTTACATCTATTAATGTAAAATGAATATATACTAAAATTTAAATAATGTAAAGAAAGCTTTTAGAAATAAATGTGATACCACATCTAGAGACTAAAGAAGTATCAAAAAGATCTAATTATACTAAAAAGAAGATTAAAATAAGCATCCATAATTATGGCACAACAGTTATCTGAGTCCTTTATGAACTGTGATTTAAATGTACTTTTTAAAACCTTGTATCAAAGTTTTCTTCAAATTTCTCCAAACTTTAAGATTATTAAATGTGTCAGGTATTTGTGGGAGGAGAAAATTTTAACATTCCAAGCGACAGAGGTTAAGACTCATGAATATCTAAATATTCATAACTTGGGAGACATTCTACACAACCATCCAGTAATATACACATACTTTCACGTTATTTCTCCAAACTTAAAAACAAAATCAAACCTTATAGGATTAATTGGAGAATAGGATAGAAACACTAAGAAAGAAGCTTCTATTAAATAAATCATTTAACTATAAATACTATTGCATAGACATCTGCTATTATAACATTTTCTGACTATAAATCAGTCCATCCTCAGAAGATATGCATTTTGGGCTTAGTTTGTCACAATCCGTAAAAGTCAACCTGTGTAGCTTTTTAGTAGTGATACAGAAAGAATCCACACTGATTGAACACTTACTAAACACATGGTATCATTCCAACTTTTCACTCATTAAATATTTCAATTTTAATACAAGTACCTAGAAAGATAATTACTACTCTAATCCCCCTGTTTTGTGGGATATTGAAGGTGAGGCACGTAAGAATAGGTAACACACTAAACAGAGCCCAGCCAAGAGGTAAGCAGTCAGGTTCAGAAGGTTTACAGAATGGCTCCAGACCTGAACTCTCAACTGTTAACTTACACTGTCTCCAAATGATAATTGGAAAAAGCATACTGATCTTGTAGACTGGGGGTAAGCAGTGAAATTATGCATTGTAAAAGTTGTGTAAAGTTTTAGAAGTCTAAATAAATACACCGCATATATAAAATGATGTGGCAGACTATATGGGGAAAAGACCCTGAAGTATGAATGTGCTATAATTTGGCTACAGGATGAATGTATAGAATGAAGAAAAATATGACTCTCAGTTCAATGGTGGGTGACTCAGATATGATGATACATTAATACCACTATTACTAATGATTGCAGCAAAACAAATACTAAAAGGCCATCAATATTTGGGAGTATGATTTTAGTTTCTGATTCAGAGACTATAAAGAGCCATCAAATATCCATCAAATTTTGAAGAGTTAAAATTTAGGTTGATAGCTTAGATCAAAATTTGAGCTAATAAAGAAAGATAAACTTGAGGCTTTTACAGGTAAATGGTCACAACTAGAGACCATACATAGAAGCAAAATAAATCAGACCTGCATGTGTAAGCAATGTATTATCTCACTAGTGTAAGGACCTGAAAGAGTGAATAAAAATTAAGAGGTATGACAGACATTGTGAAACGAAAGGAAACTGTTCAAAATTATAGAGCTCACAGGATGAGGGAAAAGAGAAAAGAAAGAAGAGGAAATTCTGTATATATGTATGTAGAGGAGAGCTAACATAGTTGTACTACTGACTTCTATCACTTTACTGAAAGGATCAGTTAATGATTAATTATTTGATCAATTTTGCATGTCTCTGTTTTCCTCAGAAACCACTTTGAAGATATCAATATGTAATACAACAATCATTGTTAATTTCCTATCACTTTGTCTGTAATTCAGTACTGTTTGTATTGTTCTTATGCTATTTTGTAAAAGGATGTCTGTTAATATACTTTCCTTCTTTTATTTTTTAAAAGAAATTTTTAAAAAATTTGAGCCAAAATTTTGATCTATTTATGTAGAAATTATCTATATTGAAGCAAAGGTCACAGTGTTAAATGTAAATGAGTTTTCTAAAACAGAGAGTAGGAAAGTCATACAGGTTGCCAGGACAACACTTGAAGAAATCTGCCCATTAGAGGAGTCGTGAGCAGAGACTGAGTTACTGAAGGCGACCGGGGAGCTTTGGTTAATAGAACAAAGAAGAAAGGCAAGGAACAAGACGGGGAGACAAACTGAACCCAGGAGTCACAGCAAGTCCAGAGATCCGTTAGAAAACGACGACCTTGGGAACGGGACTTGCCTGGATGGAGGGGTAGGGAGACCTGCAGGGGTCTGCAAGGTACTCAAAGTATGAGAAAGTGGGGTGTGCGCTCATAAGTGCATAATGAAGTCGTCAGGGAAGCGGGAAAACACAAAACCATAATTGGCTTTATAGGTTGGTAACCCATTTCTCAGTTTGTAGAGTATGTTTCTCAAAGCCAAGTTTTAAAATGTTTTGAAAGTTTCACATAACTCTTTGGTCATTATTTTCACTAAGACTATCATCATAGTTGAGAAATGTGCATTGATATCACGGATAGACATGATCATCTCCAATCCAGTGCATACTACTCATATTGCCTATTTTAGCCACACTGAGAAAGGGCACATTTGCTATTTTATTTTACTATAATTTTAAAACAAAAATAATTTTGGTGTCACTAATACACCAAAGAACAGAAGAAATGTTGCTTGGTATGAAACAGTTTGTGCTGGAGATCAGAAAATAGCAAAATTCCTGCTACAATTTTAAAATTCATATTTTCTAGATGAAAATCCTAATGACATCTGCCTTTTTCTAATAAATGTTTCAAGAAAAAATAAGATATCACATACAAAAGTATACTTAACTCACAAAGAATCAAATCCTGCATGTAACCAAGGTTACACAGATGAAAACTGTCTTTGAAAGACAAAGCCATGCTTACACAAATTCATTTCAATATCCTGGGTGTTAATGATATTCATTTGTATAATAATTGCATTATTTTCTGCACCAACAATATAAATAATTATACACACACACACACACACACACACATATATATCATAGAGATGTCTGACCTTCACTAATTTACATGTGACCTTAAAGTCAACTGATTAAAAATGAAGAGATTTCCTTGTCTTTTGCTTAAAACTGACAGGTGTCTGTAGGAATGAAATTAGAATTTTAAAGCATCTGCTCTTTATCTCAAGCTGTCTGGCCTTTGGTGGTATATTTGCTCTGGCAAGCCTTGCCCTCATTACTATGGGGCAGCACACAGTGGCAAGGGGAGAAGAAAAAAGAAGAATAAAACAATTAAGTGGGACGTAGGCTGACAGTCATTTGAAACTTTTTAATTTTCATTTGCAAAATAGTGAAACTTGTACCTTGAGAAATATTTTCGGAGAAGAACCCTCATGGCTACTGCTGTAGTTGAATGTGTCCCTCAGACTGCATGCACTAGGACCTTAATCCCCACTGCTATAATGTTGAGAGGTGGGGCCTTTGTGAGGTTAATGCCCTTATTTGGAGAGTGAGTTCCTGATTCAGAGATGAATTTGGTCTGCTTCCCTTCATCTCTTGCCCTTCTGCCTTACACCATGGCATACTAGAGCAAGACAGCCTTTTGCAGACGTGGGCCCTTGACCCTGAGTTTCTCAGGCTGTAGAGTTCTAAGAAATAAAGCTCTGTTCTTTATAAATTGCTCAGTTTCAGGAGCTGTGTTATAGCAGGGAAAAACAAACTAATACAAATACCAACAAAAGGAAGAATATGAGCACAAAGCCTCTGTTTTCATCTACTTACATGGGATTGGCTAGACCAGGACAAAAATCTTTTTTTTTTTTTTTTTTTTTATTTAGACCAGGACAAAAATCTTAACCCCTGTCCTAAATGTAAAATCTAAGCATAAAATTAGAAAACTAAAGAATTCTTCTCGAGGCATTATTTTGTGGGCAGCTTTTGGGCAGAAGGTCAGAATGGAAAATATGAAAATATGCAGCATTTTGTTACCTTTTATTTGTAATTTACCATTTTACCCCCTCCTTCACACACTGTCCGGGAACTTTTCGAGATATTTTTACCTAAATGTTCTCACTCTGTAAAATGTTACCATTGCTGACATACTACATATCTGGTTATAGGCAAGGGTGCTGTATAGAGAAATAAACTGTTGTAATATAAAGAAATTTGTTCTCCACCAACAATTTCTACCTACAAATATAGGTTATGTACATCAAACACATTTATAAAACTTAGAAAGTTACTATGCTGCAACTGGGTATATTGATTCTGCTGTAAGTTCAGAGGGGACAACTGCCTTCATCAAATAGTCACGCGACATTTGCTTTTATTTCAAAGAGAATATGAAGGGAGCTGACTGTCCAGCTTTCTTTAGTAGCTATAAGAACAGACTGGTCAAATAATATCAAGATTTGGGCTGGGGGTATAGCTCAGTGGCATAAGCATTTGCCTGGCAAGTGCAAGGTCCTGAGTTCGATCCCTGGTACCGGAAAAAAAAAAAAGTTTAGAAATAATATCAAGATTAGCTAACAACCATAACAACAGATTTCCAATATTACAAATGAGAGAACACACACTATTTTATTTAGACTATTAGTTTTGCATTTTTTAGAGTAGAACCCATATATACTACATTTACAAATTTCCTGAGAGAAAGAGAGAGAGACAGAGGAGAAGAATGAGGAGGAGGAGGAAGATGAGGAAGAGGGGGAAGATCATTATTTTAAAGTTTATACTTAGGCCTAAGATAAGCTGGTCTTAAAAAATAGTTTTAGTTGATTCCTGGATGACAGTCATTCTTTCTGGAGGAAGATGAAATCTTAAAAGAGGGATAAACTTGAGTCATTTTTTGGAAAATGGATATACCTTGAAAATGTTAAGTGAAATAAATCAGATACACAAGCTTAAATCCCACATGGATTCTCTTACATGAGCAACCCCACATATAAGTGAAGAACCACTTATAGGTATAGGAAGTAGGGAGGCAGATTTTCTCAAATGTGAGGGGTCAGAAGATGGAGAGACAGGGAAGGAGTCGGGGAGGAAAAAGGAGCCAAGCCGCCCATGTGCCCGGAGCAGCTCCCTGCAAGGGCTGCAATCATGACGCAACTCCAATATACTAATAAAAATGGAAATGCATTTTAAAAACACAGCATTTCCATATAATAATAAAACTAAAGAAAACACAGAATGTGAAGTGAGTAGTTGTGTTAAAATTATCTTTTAAGTACCTAATAAAGTGATATTTCTTATGAAACTATACATAAGATACTAGAATAAACCAGCATATCCTATGTTTCCTGTTTTGGAAACTTTTAAGGGTTTTACTTTTAAGGTTGATTACTGCGGTAGAGATATTATAAAAATAATTCAATGTAACAATTTCCTAGCAAAATATTTGCCTGCCGTTTACTATTTCCTACCAAATATATCATGAAATTTTAACCCATGACTCTTTTAAGCATCTTAAAGTTAGTAGATAAATGGTTATGTTATTGAAGTTGCAGATTTTCTAGGTTTTAGACTTAATTTTATTATCTTGTCTTCTTCACGTGGACATTTCAGCCTATGTCAAAATGGAACTTCTGAGTGACTGTAGCTTTGTAAGTTTCAATAAAACTCAAACAGTTCATTTTATTAAAATAAATTATGAAAGTCTGCTAGAAAACAGAGTGCAAACAACAACAACAAACATGAAAAGCTGTTTCTCTCAAGCTATAACATTCATTTATAAAAACCTAAAGTGAAATTATAATTTCAGGGCTACCAGTAGAAGCTTTTTAGTTAACTGCCAGTAGAATTTTATAAATATATTTTTGAAGAACAGATAAGTATTATACTGTAGGTATTATTGGTACCAGTACTTATACTTCAAAAACTTAATAGTATTTTATTTGTAATTTTATGTTTCTATGAGTATAATTTACTTTAAGCAACTTACTTATATAAAATAATTTTACAAAAGGTACATCAAGTGGTGATTTTTGCTATATTACAGAATTCTTTTAAAAATATTATTTTTTTGATTCAAACTAGAGACAACATTTTCAAAAGGCAACTATTAGACAATATTAGTTTTTTCTGGGCTACATTAAAACCCACACTGTACCATAAAACTACTCAAGGCAATGCCTGTGAAGTCAAGTAGCTGGGTTGTTGCTGAATGATGAAATAAAGAAAAAGGTTCAAAGACCCTCTTCGACAATCTTTGTACATTCACAGAAACAACTCTTTTCTGCATAGACTCAAGTATTATTTAATAGATAAATAAGCAAAACATAATTTATTGAAATTATAAAGAAGCAAACACATAAACCATGTAACACAGTATAATTGTATTCCTATCATCTATAACATAATATATAATTATTTAAATCTCTCTTTTCAGTAAAAAATCAGAGATTCTAGTATTTACGGGGTCTTAGAAAAGAGGAACTTTATTTTTACACAATATTCTGAAACATAATTTTGAAAAACTAAAGGAAGTAGTTTTGAACTTGTCTGGGGAGGTTTGTTCAATAAATTGACTAATACGAATAGTGTGAGAAGAATTTAGACCTAAAATTTCAAACCAAATGAAAAACAATTTGGTGACAAAAGACTACGCTAAGCCTGACCGATGCTATGTTCAGGCTGTTACTGCCCCTCTGAACCCATCTTTGAAGTCTTCTATGAAGGAACATATCTGCACTAGCGACCTGAGTGTGCACGGCTCTGTAAGAGCCGTCCGACGCTCTCTGGGGAGTGGCCTCTGCTTCCATGCTAGGCTTCTGTCTGGCACCACCACTCCCGTTCTGAACGTGCCCCTTACTGTTTCCCGTGCTCAGCGTTGCAGAGTTACCGTCCCACAGACAGGTGTTTTCAGAAGGCAGAAGGAGGGAAGGGGGATGTTTTATACTCAGCCACTACCTTCATCGAAAGTCTTGCTTGCTGCCCCACCATCTGGCCAGAGTAGATCATTCACTGTTCTTCCCTGAAGTATACACAGTCTCTATGCAGATCTTAATGGTGACGATTATCAATGAACACACCTACACCTGTCTTAATTGGTCTCCTCTCTGGACAGAAGTATCCCATGAGCTATGGGCTAGGTTTTAAGTTTTGCTCCCCAATTCCCACTCTGCTGTAGTGGCCAAATCAGTGTATAATGAGGAAAGAACTATGTCATGTTAATAGGAGAGACTATTAATCTGTAACACTGCTCAGAGTCTGGACATCACTTCCTTTGTCTCAATTTCTTTCACAGATTACTACACAACATGAAATGTGATCTGCTGTGTTCTGTAGACATATTATGTGTGGTCTTCTGTACAAACACTGTGACAGTAAAGCATACTTCTGTGTGGACTGGGTGGTCACAGAGGCATGATCTGGGCACTGCATCTGGCCCATTGCCCTTTCTCTCCGGGCAGGTTCCCCTACCATGTTTCCCAGCCACGATGAACTAAACAGCCTCCCCCTGCTAACCCCTTCTGCCATGGTGTTGGTGCCTTGGACTAGGAGATCGCGGGTAGAATCTCTTAAGAGCGCTAGGTATTTATTTGGTCCCTGTAACAGGAAAGCTAGTCAATACACGTCTACAGTTGTACTTCTACCAACATCACTGCCAACCTTGGCATTCATTTCAGGTAAAATAATATTACTGGGGAGAAGTGGTGCCTACGTTTTGGACAGAGTTGGGTTCAAGCTGTAGTTCTCATATAAATCTGAAAGTCACTTGACATTTCATTTTCTTATGTGTGAAATGAATGTAATCATACTCGAACTGTGGGGACACCACAGTTTCCAATGAAATCTTTAGATGAAGCACTTAGCACACTCCTCTCTCAAGGGAAATGCTCAGAAAATTATAGCTATTTCTAGAGTATTATGCTAAAATTTTGCTGAGATTGACATAATCTGCATCTTCTCATGTATTTTTGGGAAATATATTCTCAAGGACAAACCTATGTTTCTCTTAGAAATGAAAAGAAATATTACTGCATTTTCCAAAGATTTCAAAGAATATCTCTCTATTCTTGAGTGGTAGACACAGCTCACTTTCCTCTCCTCTGCTTTCTCCCTCTCCACCCCCCCCTCCCTCCCATGCCTCCTCCCGCTTCCCTCCACTTGGGGTACAAAGGTGTAGACTCTGATAACAATTTAAAAATTCAAGATTTTAGTCTCAAGTCTTAGACTCAAGATTTACATTCAAGTCTTAGTCTCAAGTTGGTAAGTTACTTAAGAGAAAGAGTCCCCGAGTGTACTGTTTGTGTTTTGAACTCTGATCACCACATTCTAAGCGATGACAGCATAGAGCTCAAATGGTCCAGCAACATCTAATCAATTAAGCACACTTTTTGCCTATGAAAACTTACAATTTATTTAACTGATATTGATAGAACCAGGCATTCGATATTTGAACTAAATGCTTTTTGGAGCAGGAGGGAGGTGTGTGTTTGTGTCTATGTGTGAGTAAATGTTAAAAACTACTAAAAGTGCTAAAAGGCTATGAGTCAAATAAAATCTATTAATGCTGTAAACCTAGAGAAGAGAGAATCAGCAAAGCTGAGAAATGATTTGAACACCTAGTAAAACAGCAGACATTCCATGAAGGAAACGAATAGCATGCATTGTATAGAATGGGGATGGGGGGCTGCTAGTCCTTTCTTGGCATGTTCCACCAAATAAAATGAGGTTGTCACACAGCTGGGCCTCTGGAACTAGATCAGGCTTAACTGAAAATATAATCTTCTGTTGGAGGCTCAGGGCTAGTGACATTCCAGTGTGTGCTCACTTATTTTTACTCACAACTCCTTAAGTAGCATCCAGTGTCATTCCTTCCACCAACTTTAGGAAGAGGACAAATTCGATAGAGTGTCCTGGAATTAGAAAAACCCCTATATTTAAGATGAATCTTCCATAGGATTTCAGGCTCATAGCTAGGAGGCAAAGTTTTAGAGTTCTTCTAAAATGCTAGGCATTAAGTCATAAAAAAGTGGCTTGATGAAATTTTGACATATAATGTTAACGTATATAACACCTCTAATAGAGTTTGGATCTGGAAACATCCAACGGCCCAGATGTTAAACACTTGGTGCCTACAGTGGTCCATGGAGGGCTTGGGGTCTTTAAGAGGTCCTTAGGTGGGTGCTTGGGTCACTGGGTTCACATGTTTGTTGGGGCTGGTGGAACCCGGGTCCCTCCACATTTACTTCTGCTTCCACGTGATGAGGTGAGTGGGTCCGCCTTGACATGTGCCCTCACCACAATGTGCTGCCTTGCCTCATGCCCAAAAACGGTGCCAGCTGACCATGGGCTGGAACCTCTAAGACTATGAGATGAAATGAAACTTCCCTTTAGAAATGGACTATCTTAGGTACTTTGCTGAAGTGAAAGAATGCTGCCCATGTAACTGCACCGAAGGCATTCCAAAAGGAGGACTCCAGAAGTGCTTCAGAAAGAGGCAAGATCGATGGGTTGGTTTCACAGTGAGGGGGAGCATTTTGATAGGAATTCACAGCACTGTTTTACTGAGGTAGATTTTTCAAAATTTAAAGTCATCACATTTCATCATACCTCCTAAATACGTAGCCACATACAAATATACATGTATAGACAGAGGATAGACACATATACTTACACATAGTCAGAATAAGTGCGTGTACGTGATCCATAATGAAACAGGATGAAGTTTCTCTCGACTCATCAAGGTAAAATTATCACTCAAAGAGGGGAAAATATAGATGGTAATTTAAGAAGCAGACATGTTTTCTCTTTAGGATTACTCGAAGACCTACAGCTAGTTTATTATTTTCCTTTACATTAGAAATCTTCTGTGCAACCTTGAACACGTAATTCCTGTGTGTGATGATCTTACAGTGAGAGAAGGAGATGAAAAGAAAAGCAAATGTATTAGACTTTCCTGTGTTTGGCAATTTCCTTTCCAACTGGAGATAAGATGCTATCATTCCTCAAGGACAGAGACGAATGCCCTACATAGTAGGTGTTTGTCTGAAATCAAGACATGAGGAATAAAACTGTCCTGCAAAGAAAAAAAAATTATTTGCCCAACAAGTCTCCTTAATGAAAATAAACTATTGATTCAATAGCAATACATCTCCAGTCTCCTGACTAGGTTTCTCTAATAATAAATCAGACAGAAGTTCCTGTTACTGAGGGAAAAGGTTACGAGACAAGGAGCCAGAAGAAAAGTGGAAGTGGCGTCTTTTTCCTTCGCTCAACATGGAGATGCTTTTTATAAAATTTTTATATTTCTACAGGATTTAATAGATTGTTTTCATCAAGTGAATAGATAGAGAAAATGCAGTTAAATTATATTAAAATATTCTTAAGAGATTAAGATGGAGTTTCTCTAAAGTGACCTACTCTTATGCTATGATTGTGAGCAAAAATTCGGAGACAAAATCTTGTTCATGAAAGCACTGAAATCTCCCGAGGAGGAAGAGCAAAGAAATTTTATAAGCTTCTTGCAGTGATCCCAGCACGTACGGATCTGTTTGTCCCTGGCCCTCCCTTTCCTTTTTCGCACTTCACTTGTCAGTGGACAGCTACATTTTACCTCAATTTATGAAAGGCACATGGTATAATTTTAAAACACTACTAATGCCAGAGCTTCACCCTGGGGGAATCTGGCTCAAATGGCAGCACAATGCCATAATCATGGTAGGTTCTCATTCAGTGCCAGATAAAATCGGCCATCGGTGTGCCACGCATCAAATCAGCCCATTACCTTTAGGTCGCTGCCATCCAGAGCATCTGCTACTTGTGTCTCTGAGCCTTTTAATAGGGCGTCAAACCATTTATAACTGCTCATACTGAGAATTTTGCAGTTTTTCACAGCTCAGTTTTATAGACTTCTATGAGTCATATTACATTTCGTAAACTTGCCTCAACAAGCTGAGTGAAAATGCCAAAAATTAGCACTCCTACTGTTTAGAGGAGTGTATTTTGTCTTTCTGTAACTGCCTCAATTCCAGCACTTAGCAGGGAGATAGTTAAATTTTTTTTGTATTCCTATCTATCAGAGAAAAGAAAGAGTTTACAAGTTTGACACTAAACAATCACAGATGGAAGATTTGAAGTAAGATCACACATTTTATGCTGAAGTCTAACGCAGCTATCAATAAATGCAGACTGACACTTTGGACAAAATTCATCTAACTTTCCCTGTGGCTTTGGGGAGAATGTAAGACTTTCATTAAAGAATGTCCCACAGAATTTTCTAATGTCAAAATACAATATAATCGTATTGGGAAAATCCTTCAAATTTAGTAATGGAAATTTCATAATACTGCTGAGAGAGAAGATTGCCAGTTGGTAATTGCGCTTCTTTCTCCACAGGTATCACTCATTATAGGGAGTACAATAACATCACGATAATGAAATTCCTAAACAAGAAAGCAGTAGAAACGTATGTCCACACATAATATGGTCCACATTATAAGCCACCCACAAACAGCTTGTTCTTTATTGACTTAGTTTTAGTAAAAGTATTTATACATACAGTTAAATGCAAAGCCTTTCTATACAATCAATACAAGAGAAGCAGAAAAGGCCTCTGACTTAAGTTTCAGGTATCAATAGACACATTTCAGAGAGCTTCTCAACCACATGGAAGAGCAACCCTGTTTCACTTTGTCTTTTCGGTTAAGGGAAGTCCAGGCCCAGTCTGTTGGCCACGCGTTGGTGGTAGAGATCGGTACACACCGCAGCCTGCCTTCCTTCTCCTCTCTCCCTTTCTTCTCCTTTTCCTCCCCTTCCCTCTTCTCCCTTCCCCTGCTCTGCCCTCTCTATCCCCCTCCGCTCTCCTCTGTACCTCTCATCCCTTCTCTTCCTTGTCGGCAACTTTTCTAGCTCTCCATTATATCAATTTTTTCTCCGTTTTGAAAACCCTCCCTTTGTTGTTGTTGTTTTGTTGTTTTTTTTTGGTAGGTGCCTGCCAAAACCCTAATCATCCCGCAGCCCTCAGCTTGTACAGAAGATGGAACGCAGCCAAGAGCTCGCATCAGTCTGCAGTCCTGATCACGGCTGTCAAATCGGCATGCAGCCTCACCTAAGGCACTCGGTTTGGTCGCCCATGTTTTTATTCCTGAAGATCTCTGTTTCACATCTTCTCTTTTCTCAATGCTATTCCTTTCTTCCTCAGGTGATAACCTCAGGGCGTCATTAAAGAATTTCATCGCCACAGAACTCTCCTTACGCCCGCTGCACCTGTGTGCATTTCCTGTCCTTTCTGGGGAGGAGGGCCTCTTCACACAAACAGCAGACTCTCCACCCCACCGTGTCAGGAACTACAGCGGCTCTACTGGTCATCCCTTTCAGAACCACGCCCTTTGGGTAATTCTACCTCTTGTATTTCACAGGGAAACAGTCTCTCTTGATCCCAAACCTACTCTCACTAGTCTTTTTATGTGATCACATTTGTATTTTTATTTAGTTTTATTCATTTATTTATATTAAGATCACACTTTAAGGCAGCACAAAGAGCTAGTTACAAAGGTGCTACCTGACTTTCACTCTTCTGCCCGGCCCAGTCCGCTTTTATGACCATCGTCCCCTAAAACTACTCTGGCCTGTCCACTTCTTTTCCTCATTTCATTTAAATCAGTATTTAGTCTCCTTTGAAATACAGTGCCTTGGTTTTCACGCTGTTACATTCCTGGTTTTCCTTCCTTTTCCCCTATGGTTCCTCTACATTTCCTTTCCTAACCTTTCTTCGGACACTGGTGTTCCCTGGGGCCTAGACTGGGCCTTTTTTCTTCTTAGAATGTAATTCTCAGCTCCAGCAGCAGGCTTTACAAGTGTAGTGGTTCTATGAACATTCATATGTTCAAGTCTTCCAAATTCTATCTCTCCAACTTTGGTATTTACTGAGTTCAACTCTTCGCATTTTATTTGTGTATTTAGAAACAAAGGTGCTGTGCATAAAGTCAAAGTCCTCATTTTCATCCTTACCCTAATTCTCTAACATTTTTTATATCATAAAGTGGTCATATCCAACATTGGTTGCTACCTAAAACTCTTGAGCTCATTCTTTGATTACTCTTTGTCAAGAATTAAAAGTCCTATTATGCAGACTTCCTGACTCATTCTATCTCCCAAATTCCATCTCACTGCTTTGCCTCTTTGTCCCATCAGCACAGCTCGTCCTGACCACATGCACAACTCCTCAGTAGCATCTTGTGTTCCTTGTTGTCCTACTCAACTCTTAACGAGTAACAAAGTTCCCTTTGGTAAAGACAGTATAAGACCTTCAAATATCTCTCATTGAGCAAACTATTCCTCATGAAGCATACTGGACTTGTAATGAGGTGCCCACCTCTTTGCCAAGGCCTGTTACAACCTTTAGGATGTCACAGCTATCTACCTTCCCAACCAAATATGCCTGTGTCACTTTTCTTTAGCACTGTGTTACAATCAGACTGTTCCCCTTCCATTTCATTATATTCTCTCAGGTTTTCCTTCTCAGAATCTTTGAACATTCTGTTTCCTGTCTTTAGAAATGTATCTTCTATATTCTTATGAAACATTTTCAAATTTTTAAGGATCCATCTTATGATTATTTTGGTATTCTCTACTGTAAGAACGTTTTTGTTTCATATATGTCAGTTATCTGCAGATTGGTTTTTACTTATTTACTTTATATTTGCCACCTCTAATAGAGGCCAAGTTCTCTGAGAGCAGGCACTCCGTCTACGCTGCCCATGGCAGCATCTTAAGCATTTGGTGCAATATCTGAAACAATTTCTGGCATAAAAGGTATGTGTACTGCATAACTATTTGAACGTTTAGCAAAGGTTCTAAAAGTTCCCAAATGCTTTATGCTTTGTAGGCTGTTCTTTGTATACCTGTTACTCATTTCTCTTGATTTTCAGTTCTTTAAAAAATTTCTGCATTGTAGAGGGGAGAAACGGAGCATGAAACATGAGTTTAATTTGCATGAATCAGCATAACTGATTCCATATTTTTCTGGATACTTTAATTTATATGGGTTAGCATCAAATATCACAAGGAATATACACATCTTATGATGGCAAAATGAGTTATCAGTTTTTTTAATTACTGAGCTATATGTTATAGCAGTACAATCTTGATCATTTTGTTGATTTAACTTTGCTATTTCAGGCTTTTTTAGTGAGAAATTTGAATCATTTATGTTTTGAAATATACTCAGAGAATTACATGCAGCTTTAAAATTTCAAATCAAACAAAGGTGCGCTCATGTAAAAAGGGCTCTTCTCTAATGCTGTGATCCCCAAAGGAAGGAGAAAATGGCAAGCAAGAAAGCAAAGCTTGTGTTCCAAGAATGAGTCCTACTTTAGTTCAAAGGTTTTCTTAACAAGTCAAATATGAACATGACATAAGTTGAAGCTATTCAGGTCATTGTGTTTGAATCTCTACTTATGTATGATGACACTAAAGAATAAAAAGTTAAACCAGGAGAGAAAGAAAACAATTTCCTTTGAAACCAAACTGGCAATAAGTTATGGACCAAAAGACTTTAGTTTATAGAAGAAAAACAAAAAACTCATTTTTAAATGTTTCTTAAAGTTTAGATAAGAGATTTGATTTCTCTGAATAAAGAAAACATCTGGTATTAACTGTCCACTGTAACTTTCTCCTTAGTATTGTGTGGTTTAGTGTAGTTACTAAAAGCTTTGTGAAAAGCCAGATGTTGTGTCACCAAAAAACACACTGATAATTCTTATAATTTTTAATAAAATTCACATTAAAGTATTACTTTTATTTCATTTTTAAATTTATTTTTTCTTTCCTTTTAGTTGGCTGGTTATAAAATCTACATTCTACGTTGTTTACCTATTTTAGATGAGTAAGATATATGCCTAATACTAGTATTTTAATTAGAACTTTAATAATTTAAATTATTTATATATGGTCATTATTTAAAAATTAAACATTTGGTTTCTTCATTTAGAATTCAAAGGAGTCTTTAATGCAAAATTCTGTAAATGCTATAATTTTTGTGCTATACAGACTTAGTAGTACAGCATTCATATTGGTGGTTTTTTCCTGAAAGTATGATCACTACACACATAGTAGATGATTTATTTACCTGCTCACGATTCTTTATACTTCATGTCAATTCCTATGCAGTCACATGACAAGACTATTCATCTCTGATCTCCCTGCCCCAACTGTTTGGATTAGGAAAGGATATCATTCCATGATAAACAGATATCACTAGAAAGCTGGGCAACATTTAACATTTTTGTTGTTATTGTTTGATGAGATCTTTCTGTTGCCTAAACCGACCTCAAGTTTGAATTCTCCTGCTCAGCTTCCTGAGTCACTGGGTTATAAATGTGGACCACCATGCTTAGCTAATATACATCCTTATCATTATCATTCTCTTCTCTTAATTTTTTTTGCTTTATCTGAACACAACATATGTTCACTGAGATCATCTTATACATAAGCAAGTGTATTTCAATACACTTGCTTTTACCACTGTACATAGTTACCAATGATTATAAGACGTAATCAAGATATTCTTACAGATTAGCAACATTCACGTTCTCTTTTTCTAAACCCTGTCCTTTCAACTTATAAAGAGAAAAGAATTAACTATTAAACTATGCAATAATTAACACCAGGTCTTTCTTACCACAGAGTTCACAATACTTTGAAATAATTGAGAAAAATCCTAGTTTTTTCATTAAACTTCCTAATAAACTGACCAGTGGTGGTGAAGGCTTGTAGTCCTAGCATTCTGCAAGGTTGAGGCAGGAGCACTATAAATCTGAGCCCAGCCAGGGCAATTTAATGATTTAGTGAGACCATGTCTCAAACTAGAAAACTTGCCTAGGAATGAAGCTCGGTGTGAAGGCCCTGCCCTAGATTCAATCACCAGTACTGCAAAGGGTGACCAAAACAAAGCTTGACAGTCAGCAAATTAGCTCTAAAATAATATCTTTGGGTTGCAGCTTCTGTTGGATTTATTTGAAGTTTAATATGCCCACCTGATTTTAGTCTCATATTATCATCAACCCATTGCTTCAGTTACACCTTGATTTATGTTGATCTCACTGCATGGCTTTTGCGAGCCTTATTCCAAATGGATCCAACTGAAGCAGCTCATAGATTCTCCCAATAATCTGCCAGCCCAGTTCCCTACACTTTTATATGACATTCTCTGCTCACCTCTGTCTGGGCGTGTAGAGCACACACATACTAGTACAAAGGTACTGCTATGACACCAGTCTATACTTTCTCATGAGTTCTGAGATCCTAAAGGCAAGAACTATTTTTTAACTTTGAATATACCTCTTACCAGTACCTGGTACATAGTAGATATGTACAAATACCGGAAAGATGAGGAATTTTGTAAATTGTATTAAAACACATGGTAAAATGTGTAATGAATAAACTAAATTTATAGCTAAAATTAATTTATACCTCAAACTAATAAATGCATTAAATTGAACTTGCCTTCAAAGTGACTCTACTGTCTCCCTCTCTGTCCATCTTCCCTCTCCCTATTTCTGTGTGTGTGTGTGTGTGTGTGTGTGCGCGCGCGTGCGCGCACGCATTCATATGTGTGTACAATTCTGTGCTCAGATACGCCAGAAAAACATTCTAAATCTGTTCTAAGGTTTTATGTGCATACACCACAAATACAAACTGCACAACAGACACAAATATGCCATCAGGATCTTTACAAATGAAAAGAGTAAGACACACAAAAGTTAGGGCTGTTTTAGCAGCAACATTCAATAGACAATATTGAGAATGAAAAGCCGAAGTAATATTTATTCTTGATAAAACTGCAGAAAATGGTTTAATTTATCACTATATAAAATGGGAAAATATTGATTTTTTTACACAAGTACCTTCCCTTATGTTTTAAACCATAAATAAATTCAATATTTTAAAGGAAATTTTATACTAAATAATGTACCATGAAACAAGACTTTAAACAGATGGGATCAGAATATAGCATTTAAGACTCATGTGTGTAATGGAACAACTAGTAGTATTAAAAATAGTAAAGGTAACTTTAAATAAAAATAATTATGTACTACGTACTTAAAAATGTTCTGTGTTTTGTACATGTACTAAATCACTTCACTCTCAAAACAGTTCTATGAGGCAGGCACTACTCTACCACTCTGCTAAAACAGACCCAGAATGCTGACTCTTCTCACACAAGTCCCACGTGGAAAGCCAGCCAGCCTGGATCCCACTGCGTGGTTTTCTTAATCACTATGCTGCACCTTTTCCCTCAATGTGTTCATAAAGCATACAGTTGACCTAATCTACATATTGAGCTAATTATATTTTATTCTAATTTTCTTAAATTGAAAGTCATAAGAAAAAAGTCACTGATCAGCTACTGCCAAGTTCTCCTTATGGAACATTGGACATACTCCTTCACCTCTGAGGGCTGTGGTTGTAAACAGCTGGGACTTGGAATATCCCCCCAGCACAACTCAGCACTCTACCATTTGGCCCCAAGATTCTTTTGAACTCAGATTTGGCATTAAGGAAAAGGGAAAAAGAAGATTTAGATAATTCATATGACATCGTTTTAGAAAGTATAGAATGCTATGCTGATATTAATTTTATTAATATTTTTACCATACCTCTCTTATGATCAGTAATAAAAAATATAAAAATACTTTAGCTATCTCTGCTGTCCTTCTATATTTTATTCTTTCATGAATATATGATAGAAGAAAAATCAGTCTGTACTAATGAAACCAATTAAAATAATCCAGCAATTCAAAAATGCATGGCAAATTTTCCCAAACTTTAACCAGAGTGAAAAGAAATTTCTGAAACTCAAATTTAGAAATGAACACAACAGTCAAACTGATACTGTTCTCAGAAAATCTACATTGCTTTTCCTGATTTTTGTTAAACAGAAAATGTATCTGAATGCTTACTAAACTCATGTAAGTATATTTTAATGAAAAATTACATAAATATGCTATTATTTCCTTATTTAACTCACTATTCCTTTATGAAAAAAGGAGTAAAAATGAAATTCCAGAAACCTGAAAAGTGTTTAAATGCTTAGAACATGAGTAAACAGTTACTTCTTGATCTTGAATTTTTAAAATTGCTCTTTTTAAGTATTAATTTCTACTTGAAAGAATTACTTTGCTCATAATTACAACTGGTGATTGAAGATATGTTAAAAGTATTACAAGGGAATACTCTGCCCCCACGATGCCCTTTTAAGAAAATCGTGACAATGTTGTACCATGGCAGTTCTTAAAGCTACAAAATAGCAAATAAGAAACAACTAACCCTATTTTCACTCAGTTTTAAATTTATGAAGGAATCCATACATTTAAGAGCTTTTCAAATGTGATATTTTGAATCCTATAAAGTAAGTAGAGAACAATGTAAAAATTGTAACAGGAAACACAAAGCTACTGTGCGGCTTTAAGACAGGCCTCCCCAGGAAATGAGGTTTGAAGACAAAAGATTGAGTCAGGTCAGTAGATGCTGCATGGGCCATTGCAGGCTGTGGAAGAAGCCTGCAACACAAGGAATGGTCTCAGCAAACAAGCACTGGCACGAAACTCAGCTGAAAGCCAGCTTTCAGGGCTGGAGCTAAGTAGTCACTGGGGCGCCCCATGTGAGAGCTTCCATCGCGGCTTACAGTTCAGCTGGAGGATGCAGTGGTTACTGAAGACAGGATCACAAAACTCAGAGGCTGACATTTACAGGCATGACAGCATATGGGGAAGTATTCAGTTTCATCAAATAACATCGATATTCAGATATTATACAATGATTAGAAGTTTATTGATTTTAAAGTTGAAGAAATGGTCAGTTTATGTAAAGAGAAAAAAATGTAAAGACTGTACAAAAGGTATTAACGTTAAAATTAGAAGTCATTTGTTTTAAAGACAAAAATAATAAAAGCACAAAAGATCTCTTAGTCTTATAGCAATGAATAAGTTCAAAATTGTATTTGATAGCACAAATATGGTCATCTACTTTCAGATAGATGTCAAAAGTAATTATGTTTGTGTAGTCACTAGTGTAAAGTTCCATGAGAAGAGGTCCCAAAACAGACACTGGCCTGCCCTAGGCTGGAGATTGTATATGTGTGTATATAGTATGTACATATATAGTTATATATGCAATTATGTGTATGTATATTATCTATATAGTTAAAGTGATAATATAAGTATCTGAGAAAATTTATGGAGTCCTTAGAGACTTGTCAGTACTCTAGCTCTCTAAGAGATGTTTCTGCCCACAGGAAAAACATTGACTAAGACACAGGAAATAGCTGACCTCATGAACTGTATCAGACCTTTCTTGAAATTCATAATTTTAAATTAAACAGGGCCATTAAATCTCTGTCCTGTGCAGATGTTTTTGTTTTACTCTAATGTATCCTGAAGGTTCTGCTCTGCTCTGTGCCAAAGGCCAGATTTCATGTCTTCAACAGAAAGCATGCTCAGAAAAGGGACTCGGTTATATCTCCAACTCCTGACACTACAGGCAAAGATAAACTGAGGTCATTTAAACAACTTCACAGATAAAATGATAGACTGAGTCAGGACTTCTACTTTTCAGATACAGTGTGCTTTGAAAGAATTAATGGTATAGGGTTCACACTAGGGATACAGACATCTATGTCAAAATATTGTTTCAGTTTCTAGATATAAGAGAAGCCATTTCATAGGCTATAACACCTTAATGAGTTATGCTTTCATGAATGAAATCAATCTTTTTAAATTTCCCATTAGCCCCCCCCATGTCTCATTTTACATGTCAATGAACTTATCTGCATAGGATCAAAGACTCAAACTTTACATTAGGATACAGCTGAACAAGTTTATTGCACAATCCTTGGTTTCAGAGATGGTCACACTGGTGAACACTACTTAGGTGGGACCCACTGGTAGTTAGGAACTAAGATTCATTTAGCTGTGGATCCAGTGCCTGCAAAGCAGAAGCCTGGTCTTCTGTCTAGCTCACAGGGTGTGACCACCCAGATCAGGGAGGAAATTTTCTGGCAGGGAAGAATGTTAATTAATTTACATGACTCTGAGAAGAGACGAACATACTCCAAGGTTTTGGAGGTACAAATGACATACAAGGTATGATTTCTTATCTACGGCCATACCACCTTGAATGCGCCCAATCTCATCTGATCTTGGAAGCTAAGCAGGGTCGGGCCTGGTTAGTACTTGGATGGGAGACCTCTTGGACTTTTTTCTTAATTTACAGTGAGTAAACAAGAGGATCATAAAAATCCAACCTGAGTTTTCATATTAAAACTTCCACATAGAAATGAAAAAAATATAAAAAGTTATAAGGTTTTAATCCTAGAAAAGTCAGTCTTTTGTATCTATTTTTCAGTCTGTCTGCCTTTGGCTAGCCTAAAATGGGCAGTCTCCTAACACACAAATGTCAAGATGCTTTTTGCTGACCAAACAGAACAAAAACACCATATAATTCCTATATTTTATCATTTAACATCTGTCAGATACTAGTGACTTTCAAATTGACCTTTTTTCTATTTATAAATATGTTTGTTCATCACAATATCCCTAAGTCTTGGTTTTCATATGTACAACATAAGTATCCTACTGTATAATTACCTCCAAGAAGACCAATAATATTTGTTTACTATATAATTATATGACAACTACATTTTTCTTATGTTCTATCTGGACTGTGACAATAATAAAACTGAGAATGATTAAAGTCAGGATAATAATAATTTCAGACTATTGTTGCTAGCAATATTCAATAAGATGCTGGTTTTCCCGGTATGCTTTTGCATCATGTTATTACTATAACAGTAAACCTACAATAGTGTAATCTTAACTTTGCAGTTTACACATGCTAATGTATTGGAGAGATAAAGATGATTCTATATTCTAAATCAGAAAAGCCAAATCAAAATAGTCTACATGATTTACATCATTTGTGCTAGTTAACATTTTAAACAGATTAGGTATGTGCTTAACTCACACTTACCCATGAAATTGAGGTAGCCTTCTCCACCGAGCGCGTGAGTAATGAGTCGGATCATTTTGTGAAGCTGTATCCCACGATCGACAACTGGAGTAAAAGGAGCTAGAACGCTCATGTTTGTGTACATTTCCGCATCCATCAGCCAGAATGCCAATGTTTTATCACCAACCAGTGCCTACAGAAATAAAAGCTACTGAGATAAATGAAGATCACAACCAAGTACGAAGCAGTGCTGATTCCTACCAGAATAACACAACATACATAGTGAGAACACAAGGTAGGAGAGGTGTGCGGGTTATTAAGAATTTCTTCTATTTTCCAGTGATTACTTCCTATGCTGATGGTACATTGGTAAAGATAGGGACAAATACATTTGCTTCTAGAAGTGTGTGTGTGTGTGATGCGTGTGAGCGTGCATGTGCCCTACTGCGGACTGAAGCCAAGGTTTTCACACTGAGCTACATCCTCAGCTCTTAATTTTTATTTTCAAACAGGTTGTCTTAAGTCACTAAACTACCCAGGCAGGGCTGAAACTTGCCATCCTACTATGTCTGCTTTCTGGAATGCTGGGATTGCAGGAATGCACCTCCGTGCCCTGTGTTTTCTACCTTTTTTTTTCAAACGTAAATTTGTTTTCCCATTATTTTTGCTATCTAACCTAAATTTAGTCTGTGTTATGGAAGACTGATAATAGATAATGTAGGCAGGTAGTTTAGAAACGCCCTGAGAGGTCTCCTAACAACCTGAATTATTCATGGCTAAAATACAGGCGACTAATGCAAATTGTTCAACACTGACACAACAACAGCACAGAGTGAAATGTAGAATAGAAATTAATCTGCAATTTCAGTACACTGCTACAATTGTTTTTACTTAAAAAAAAATTTACCAGTCTATTACCTTGCTAATCTAATTTATTTATTTAAATACAGTTTATAGTACTGGGAATTAAACTCTACTATCTAAGCTACATACCCAACATACTGTTATTCTGATGCAAGGTCCTGGTAAATTGCCCAGGCAGGACCGGAACTTGCTATCCTCCTGCCTCAGCTTCGCAAGCGACAAAATAATCCGCCCTTGCTATCCTGATCCACCATCGCTATCTACCTTTTCTAATTAAAATGACTTCTCTTAAAACTCTGTATTATGGCATTAATTCCTTTTAATTTGTTTTTATTTTTATGAGTACATATTTGCAGTACATAATAATTACACTCATTGTGGGGATGGTATTTGTGCATAATATCACAGTTCTTTTTATTGCCCTTTATCTCCAACCCCATTTTAAAAAATCCTTTGTGTCAGGATCAGATTCATTCATTTGTTTTAGTCCTCATCAAGTTAATTATAAGTACAGACTAACAGTTAGACTAACAGGCCAAAAAACATACAGAACATGTAAGACACTTGTTTGCTTTTTGAGATAGAGCCTTGCTGTGTACTCCAGGCTGGACTTGAACTTATCCTGTGGGTGGGCCTGGCCTGGAACTCAGGACAATACTCCTACCTCAGCCTCCTCAATGCTGCGGTTACAGCTGTATGCTACCATAACCTGTTCTATGTTCACTTCTGAATGTCCATCAATTTTCCCCATCTTTTGGTTATGTTCACAAATAAAATTTATTTTTATATCAAATCATCCTCCAAAAAAATCACTGTAAAGCCAGGAATGATAATGTACTTTTGTAATGCGAGCCGTTTGGAGGCTCAGGGAAGAGGACCTTAAATTCAAGGTTAGCCCAGACTACAGTACCAAGAGCCGTAAAATTGAAGCGTGACGGAGAGAGAGAGAAACAAAGAGAGAGAGAGAGACAAAGACAGAGACAGACAAAGACACGGAGAGAGAGAGAGAAGTTGAGAGAAAGAGAAAGAAGTAGAGAAAGAGGGAAAGAAGGGAAGAAAGAGACTAACCTAGTGAGGCACAGTTTTCAATCCCAGCACTGTGGGAGGCTGTGACAGGAGGATCTCATGTTCAAGGCTCAAGTCTTACCTGTCCGGGCACTTTAGTAATTTGCGCAGACTTTGACTCAAGGGAAGGGGAGGAGCTGGGGAATCTAGCTCAGTGGGAGAGGACCACTGAGCTCAATCTCCCGTACTTCAAAAAAATACTGGTGATACTTTAAAGCTTATTTTATGAATTTAATTGGTAAAGTTAAGAATTTATCATAATTTATCTAAAATTTTAAATATTTTTTAAATATTTAAAATATTTCACTCTGATTTATATGTTTGTGCATATTCACTTTATAGATGAGAATTTTATATTTTCAAGCTTCTGTCTTATAGATCAGATGGTACTTGCTTTTAGAAAGAATGAGGCAATTTACATCAGTCCCATATTCTCCCCAACTTGTCATGTAAGACTGAATTACTGAGTCTTTAAGGTACAATTTTTTACGAGTTTGTTTCATAGCTCACGGGAGGCCATAAGCTATGAAAGAAATCTATCAGCTTCATCTTAAATTTGTTTATTCTGCTCTGGTGTGTATTTTTTATTTATTTATAGAATAAAACATATTAGAAATTTACAATGTGCTGTGACTCCCGGGAGTTTACAATAGAAATACATGAATTCTGAGTGCATTTGCATTTGTGCTATGCTATATATTTGCTGCGAAGTCATTCCCTTGCCCCCCACCAGTTAAACTAATGTTACTCTTTTCTCTAGTTTGGGTTCAGATATTTAATCCATACTTATTTGATCTGCTCCATGGTCAAGGATATTATGTGTTTAAGAAAGGACTGCCCTAAACCACAAGATGTAAAATTTAGCATACCTATTTGGGGGTCTGGCAAATTTCTGTGAAAGGCCAAATAAATATTGTTTTAGGTGCTGTGGGCCATGTTGTCACCTCAGCTACTCAAATCTGCCAGTATGGCAGTAGAGGCAACATATACATGACTGAGTATAACTTTATTTACAAATCATACATCATGCAACTTCTGGCTGATGGGCTTTATATAGCCAATTATTAGAAGAGAAACCTAAAAATATATATTTACGTGAAATGGTCAATTTCTGCTGGAATGATGGAGAAATTTATTCTTTATTGTTCATTTTCTTAATAGGAACACTTCCAGGAATTTCATATTTTCACTGCTTCCTTTTTTATCTATCTACATAATATAAATTATTATATTTTTGATGTTTATGTGGATTAAAATGGCTTTAAGTAGCTAAACAGCCTGTGCTTTACAGAACAGAAGCCTCAGACAGTTGAGTCGGGAAGGGAGCTGGAAGCCAGGCCTCTTCTAGAATGCGTGACCTGAATGATGAGCTGAAACCAGCAAGTGTGGGTTAAAATGGGCCTTGTTCTTTAGACAGAGCTTCAGGCTGCATTAGAGAGAGGACAACACGCTGCAAAGGGTACAGTCAGGATTTTCAAGACTGAGGAAAAAAATAAGGAAATCTTGTCCTGGGCATAAAAGAAAAACTAGAAGAAGGAAACCTAAGATTGAAACTAAAACTATACTGAACATTTCTTCTTCATGGCAAAGATAACTATATAACATTTGCAACTGCAATGTACAAATTATGAATTATTGTGTGGCAGAGTAAACATACTGCATTTTGAAGCTGAAATTTCTAGATCTAGAAAACTTAAAATGCCTTCAAGGATGAGTTTTCATATGAAGCTATTCACACACATAAAATATGCTATAGTAAGTGCACTAAACTAGAAGTGTGTGCTTAGATACATCTTTAAGAATTAAGAATGAGAGAGTGATAAACTCTGGGAGAGGAAGGCCTTTACACCGCACCGCTTTACCTGGTCATGGCTCTCTGCGTAAGCAATACACTTTTCAAGATGGCGTCTGTTTGTGAGGGTGTATACAATATTGCCCATGTTCCAGTCTTCATCTTTAAATTCTTTAAGTAGCTAGATACGAGAGAAAAAAAGAAACCTGTGGGTAAACTATCATTTTTCTTTACATCTCAATCTGAAGGCAGACATCACATGATTCCAAATTGTCTGACAAGTAGATATTATCTTACTAAAATGGCAATGGTATTGTAGCATAAAGCTTTAAGGAAATCATAGCTTTTACATACAATAGCTAACCGACAGGGACATACCGCAAGTGTATATTTTACTTTTGTGGTTTAAATCACAATTTAAGGTATTTGCAACTTTTTTCTGTAGTGACTGCTACCTTTTAATCAGTGGCCACAGTAAAGTGATCTTGTACAATGCCTTCCTGTAACTTTCACAAATTAGAGGTATCCTGGCTACTTGTTAAAGATTTGAATGCAAAAAGTTTTAACAGGGTGTTTTGTGCTAGTCTTAAACAAGGATCACTAAAACAATCATTTCAAAGCTAAATACTAATTATCATAAAATACTATAATTATCATCATACTTTGTTTTGACTGCATTTCCTTCAACTTCATTTTCTTCTTCCTAGCACTGATTGGACTGGACTGGTCTTGCCAAGGTCTCAGATGGTCTCTCTTGGAGCAGTAATTGCTCTTGTTCCAGTTCATACTTAGCACACACAGCACTGTTGACCATCTCCCTTCCCAAGAACTGATCCCTTTCTTAGTCTGTGTGAAACTCTTGTTTAATTTCTCCCTACTACTCTGAGCACCTTACAAAATTCTTCCTTTGATTATACTATAAACGCTGATGTTCCTCAAGTTTATGACCGGAATACAGCCTCTCTTTTTTCAAGTTATTTTTTCTGCAAATGAAGTCACTGACAGAATTCTGAAATGGCCTCCTAATTCTTTCTCTCACCTATTTGTATCTTTGTGCAATCCCCTGGATGTTAGTGGAATCGGTGAACATGGTAGTTCTCCTTTGATGAAATTGTAAGAAGATAATTGAGTAATATTTTGAATTGCTGAATTTGTAGGGGCTTCTACTTAACAATAGAAAACTAAAACCACTTTTGGTACCAGACTGCACTATACATACATGCAACAACTTGGCTGAATCTCTGATGAGATGAACACATCTCTGAATATGTTTTTAAGAATTTTGCTTATATATTCCTTTGCCACACTATGCCTCTTTGGACTTCAGACTTGTTTGTTTAGACCTAATAATTCCACTGGGAATCATTGGGCATCAAACAGCAGATGACCACAGGCAGAATACAAGCTACCTATACATGTTCACGCCCAATTTCCCACAACCTATGAGTGTGTTACAGGGCAAAAGGACTTTAGCAATTGGCTGGAGTTGAGACCTTAAAGATAAAAAATATATCCTGGATTATACCCAAAATGAAGACAAGGCTTCTTCTAAACATGAAGTGTGTCAGAGTGAGAGATTTGTGATGCTGTTGTGCTGGTCTTACAGATGGCATAAGAGGCCACAAGCCAAGGAAAAAACAACATTTAGAAGCTAAAAGGGACAAGGGAAATGGGTTCTAGCCTAGAGACTCCAGAAGAAGTAAACACCTCACCATCACCTTCATTTCAGCCTGGTAAGAAACATTTTTATGACAAACAGAACTGTAAAACACTAAGTTAATGTTGTTTTGAGATACTACGGTTTTAGTACTTATCTAGGACAACACATGGAAACAAATGGACAGACCTATGTGAACAATCATTGTGTTTTCCAGGGCTAGGGACTGAGCTCAGTGGTAGAGGAAAGAACTCCACTACTCAGATATGCCCAGCCTCTCGACTAATGTTTGTTAAAGGCCCGAAAGCAATTCATTGGAAGGGCAGACTTTCCACAAACGATGCTGAAACAAATAGACACCCACAGAAAGGATCCTGGAGTTAAATTAAACTAAGATGCTTTAATCTTGCACACATGCAAAGAAAAGCTCAAAATTCAACATGTGTTCAAAAAAATAATTCAGAATGGATCATTGATCCATCAAACCTTTAGCTGAAACATAGTAGAACCAAAGTACTCTTAAAGTACCAAAGAGCTACAAATTGGCATGCATTAAAGTTTTATTTTTTTAAAGAATAAAGACTTTTTCAAAGGCCCACATGGAGGTGGTATAAATGGGAAGAAAATATTTGTCAACCTATATCCAGCAAAGGAGTTGAATCTAGAATATTACAATTCTCAGAAGTCCACAGTAAATAAACATTCTAATTGGAAAACAGTCCAAAGATATAAGCAGACATCCTAGTCATAAGATATACAGAAGGCAAATAAGAACATGGAAATATGTAAACAATAATTTATACATTGTAAGTTATAATTTATAATTATAAATACATAAAAAATAAACAATTCAGGAAATATAAATTTAAACCACAGTGAGAAAGAAAACAGGCATACATCAACAACAACAACAGAAAAAAAAAAACACCGCTTGTTGCTGCTTTACATATTGTTATCTTCGAAGTGTGTGTTCAGGCTAACACATACAGATATACACTATTAATCTAATTTCCTGTCTTCGATTATTGCTTAGCATTAAGTGATATAATACAATAGTAGAACCATGTTAGCCCTCCTGCACATATGTATATTCATATA
>PVLD010003979.1:0-22678 GCA_004027595.1 Dinomys branickii
TCCTCCTCCTCCTCCTTCTTCTTCTTCTTCTTCTTCTTCTTCTTCTTCTTTGTTCTCTTCTTCCTTCCTCTCTATTTGTCTTTCTGTTTTCTTTATTGGTTCATAGAATAGTAAAGATCTCCCTCTTGTTCCTTCTTCTAGCCCAGAAGTAGAATAACTTTTTGCTTCAAATTTATTTTTCTCTTTTTTATAGTATCTTTTTGAAGAAAATTGGAAATACAGGGGAAGAAAAGAAAAAAGAAAAGAATAGTTCCAGTTACCATTAATGTGGCTGTGCTGTAGCCCCTTCTCTTGGCCCTAGTGTGATACAGGAGAAGGCTGGTATTTGTTACTTTTTCCATCCAACTCATTCTTTTACTTCTTTTATTTTATCTTTTCAATCATTCACTCCTCAGTGTATTCAACAGAATATTTTTAACTCTCATTATGTATTTAGCAATGTGATAGGTAAATTACCCTCACATTTTCATGTACATTCTCCCTGACAATCTTGTGATCATCACAGCTCAAGTGTTTACTACAGTGGGGATGGAGAGAGGTACGTTAAAGTATTAAAAGTATGGCCTCAGTCATCAGATCTGCACGTGAGAAAGGATTATTGTTACACTAAGGCCATATCCATGTATAAAAGTGCTTGAGAAATCAACTAAAGGACTGATAAGTCACCCTTTCAAAGAATACTGAAGAGCAAGCCTTGGGTGGTAGTAGTACAGACAGAGAGGCACACATACACTGAATGATTGAAAAAAATGATGTTCTATCAGGTGTGGCATCCAAGGGAGACAAAGGTGCTAAGAAGGGCTGCATTATTTATCTTCCATGATGGTGGTGGCTTTGACCAAGATCTAGAAATATAGAAGGATGAGGATTTTACAGATAAGGAAAATGTGAGCGGGCTGCTTACTAAACTCTTTTCCAAAGAAGTGTCTCCATGATATGATACAACTGCAGTTGCCCACTGCAGCCTTTTAGAAGTAACTGAAATGCATGGATACTAGCAAAGACACAAAAATCAAGGTCTCAGCAAGTAGGTAATGAGCACCTAGTTAACACAGGGTAAAGTTTATCACTGCATGAAGATTAGAATGATGAAGTGAGATCATATATGAAAGAAAATCATTTAGTGTCTGACACATGAAAAGTGTTTTAAAATTGATGTAACGTTTTATTTCTATTATTAACCAACAGCATTATCATTATAATTTGGAGGCATGTTTTCAAAAATTAGAGCTGTATTATTTGATGATTTAAATATTGGAATTTCTCAGTAGAGTATTGTGATCAACATATATCACAGTAATAACTACATTCTGAGTTATATGTTTCTTCAGACATGTTACTATGAATCAGTTCCTATGCACAGGAGTATCACTATATGTTCTGATAAATTTGAAATTTTAAAACTGTAAGGTTGAAGCTATCATGGACTAAGAGACCCACTACAGTATTATCACTCTCAATGTTTGGTTCTGTAAAATAAATAATAGATTTTTCAGTGCACATATTTACCTTTTGCTAAGCATAAAAATAATCTCATTAGTGTCTTATGGAGACCCCAGAAAATATGGATTAATCCACATTAATTCACTGAAGAATTAAGTATCTTTCTCTTCACATATAGTAGTATTTTTCAATAATCACATATGTAGTCATGCAAGGACAGAGTAAGGGACTCAGTAAACTTGCTGTATCTAAACAATTATAATAGAAGCAAAGCAAAGAAAATCATTGCTTTCAGACTCTAGTACATAGTGTGATAGGATAAACTCTGTCCAAAAACCTATTAAGTGCCAGTAATGTAGTGAGGACTGTGGGGTTTAACTTTAGGCTTTTCCCTTCACCCCCTTCTCTCTCAGAGCAGCAGCACCGTAGCAAGAAGTCAGTAATGTTGCTGACATGAGGCAATTGCATTTATTTTAGGGATCTCTAACAGACACTACACCCGGTGGTGAACATTTTGTCTGAACATGGAGCTTCCCACAAAAGTTTTGTTCTGAGAGTATGGTGATGTTTTTTTATTCAAAGTGCTCAATTTAGATGTGGGGTAGGGGATGGAAACAAATCATTCAAGAATGATATTTGGTGTCTTGGTTATTTTTTCCTCATTGCTGAGATAAAATACCCAATGTCCAAAATGAAGAAAGGAAAGGTTTATTTAGCTTACCATCTCTGGAGGTTTCAGTCCATACTTGGCTGGTTCAGAGGCAGAGTGGCACAAGGCAGAGGGCAACAGTTCATGGCAGCAGAGCACAGCAAAATCCACAAGAGCAAAAGGGAGGAATCGCAGCAACCAGCCTCTTTCCTTCCCTTACATTGTAAACAGGCTCCCCACTCCCAGAAGCCCTGTAGCACTCAGGTAATCTCCATGCCCTCCTCTTCCACAGGCTCAGGATCTATACAAAGTAAGCACCCTGGCTTCCTACTGAGTCACTCAGCCAAACCTCTAGACTCCCCAAGTTGACACAATGTATCAACCATAACAGTTGGATATTACAGCATGCCTTTTTAAATAATGAATGAAATAACTGAACAGAAAATCAACAAGGTCAATAAGATACTTAAGTATCATAAACCCTCACTAAACCTAACAGACATCAGTGGAGCACTGCAAGGGCAATGTATACCTCACATGCTTAAACACTCTCTAGGACAGATCACACACTAGCTCAGGGTAGAGAGCCTTCATAAATTTCAATGGATGGAAATGATATAATCTTTATTACAAACTACTGTATGTAATCAAGGCAAGATATTGGTATAAAAACGGAAGTGAAAATTCTCAGGAAAATACCGTTTTTATCCTTTCTCTGTGGAATGTTTTGAAGTTAATGTGTGGTTATGTGACCTAATGTACTGTTACTACTTTCTCTAGGAGGTAGAACAAATCTAACCAGTGCCAGAATTAAGAAGGAAATCTTGCAAAATTTTCACAAGAAAGCTAAGATAGTTATACAGCCAGTTTCTCTTAGTTCATTGAAATAAAGGTTCGTGCTAATGTTGTTCGGACAAGATACCACGCCTGTATCTTGTGCTCTGAGTAACTACTGTGAAGACAACAAGATGCAGGGCATTAATTTCTGTAAGTCTCCTACTAACCTGTTCTGAGACTCAGTTCTATTGTTAGTTTTATTTTTTCTCTTAAAAATGAGAAAAATAAAAAAAATTATCAAAAAATAGTTGAAATGTTTTGCACTTAGTATAAGCAGAGCTGGTATAAAGGAGACAAATACCCATTTTTCACATAAAAATGAATCAATTCATTTAAGTGTTATTGTTAAAAAGTATCAACTACTATCATGGGAAGCTTCTAAAATTAAGCAAGATAGGTAAGAAATATATTTTAGTAAATAGGCATGTTTATCAGTTCATATTTAAAATAAATTATCAAATTGCACCTACTTACCAAAAAAATTAGTCTATGACTATACTAAAATAAATATCTTAGGTCAAATCACTTAATAGGTTTATTCCAATCCTACATACAAGGCAGGTTTTAAAATAAAATTTCTCTCAGAATTCATCTATTTTTCAGAATTATTATGATAATTAGTTACGTTACACACAGCTCAGTTGGTTCACTTGCAGGTATCTGTAATTGCTGAAGGTAGACACTTGATCTTCCCATAGGTTAGTGAGTATAAAGCAAAGAGGGACATATCCCCCGAACAGATTTCATTAGGGTGCGACAACAGCTTTCCAGGGGTCGTTGCATTTTTATTAAAATAATGGCAGATTAAAACTTGAAAGTACTGCTTGAATTCTATTAAAATTGTAGTTAAAATGGATAAATAATCACACTTCGCTGCAAATGCAGTGTTAACTTGGATTATCGTTTTCAGTGTATTTATGACTTTTGGATCCCTAAAATTCAGCCCCTCCACCTCCTCTATGAAACAGACGTGCCGTGTATATCCACCTCCTCTCTTTCTTTCTCTTTCATTCTTCTTTATTTTTTTCTTTCTTTCACCTATTTGTATCTATAGAAAGACAAGCTAATGATTCATAATATTATTAAATGCCCTGCTTGTAAGATTTTCATCTATGTCCTGAAGCTTATGTCCTAGAGGAAACCAATCTGAAATGTGAAAATCCTCATTTCCGCTGGGAATTATATTTTTATTTTATTTTTAGACTTTCACTCTCCATCCATCTGCCTTTGGGCAATTTTCTGTGCTTCAAGCATGAGCAAGCAATATTAATCCAGTTTCTACTTTCTATGAAGCACATTACATTAGATCACAGGCACTCCAGTGCTGCTTCTCTGAAACTTTGTGTTTTTTTAACTGTTCCATTATCAACCTTCATCAACAGAGTAACAAAGAGCCACAGGAAAGAGAGCTACAATATGATTCAATTTATTTACCATATTTTAAAAGAGCCTAATGAATCAAGAACAATAGAGTCTTGTGATATGCTAAAATGCTGTCACCTACAGAAAAAAATTATACATTAATATATAAGCCAATATTAATAAATGACAAAAAGTGGCACACTGTTGGGGTGCTACATTACTTTAACCAAGTCTGAGGTAGCACATGAAATATTCATGTTAGTAACAACAGCATTTTATATGAACTCTAATTTGTATAAATGTTTCCTCTCAGAATTATTTTGAAATAGTGAAAATTGCAATATATACATAAAAAGTCTGAAGTCATTCTAGAAAATGAATAATGTTAATTTAAAAGCTGCAATGCCTCTTAAAAACTTGAAGGTAACATTGGATAGCCAACCCTGTTCTTTTTAAAATATAATTTATTCCCCAAACCCAGATTTATTTTTATTATATTGGCAATTTGATTAAACATCAGACTGTAGTAATGATAAATCAGAAAGGAATGAGTATTTCAATACTCCCTAAATTTCCTTGGTATTTCTAGATATATTAACCAAGTTAATAGTTTTATCTAAAGGAAGACATTTCAGGAATATGCAATCTATTGATATAGCAGTTCCTAGCCAGGCATGGTGGCACATGCCTGTAATCCCAGTAAGTAGCGGGCATTATTGTATAAGTTATCCATCTCACTCTCCTTCCAAAAGAGGGTTGCTGCCACATAATGAAAGTACAAGTGAAATAAAACTTAAGGCAGAAGGAGGAAAATAAAAAAACGGAGTGGAATTTGGGGTAGAACTTGCATTCTGGTCACAGTTGCATGTTTCTATGTAATACACGTTAAAGAATACTTTGAATTAAGGTGACTTATTATTTGTAAACTCCTCCGATTAGGAGGTGTCTGTCCTTGCTATAAAATAATAGGTGTGTAATACACTCGTGCACTGTGAAAGCATCAGCGCTAAAGCTCGGCTCAGCGGATGATCTTTCTCCTTAAATTGCAGGATTCTTCTCAGTGTGCCCCCACGGCGCCATGAAGATATCAGGATATTCCCTGGGAGGGGGCTCTCAGACCTGTTATCAGTTACTTGCACCCATCTGAACCTGGCAATAGATTACTATAACAGATAAGCCTGCCGTATGCTCTGGAGGAAACTGCTTTTTAAAAAGGGAGGTTGAAGAAAGGAGAGGAGGACACACAATAGAATGTCCTCGGACCCCACACGTAGACACCACACACACAAGCTAACGGCGTGAGGCTCAGGGGCTGAGAACACATTTCTAAGCGTTCGACAAGAAAGCGTGCGCCCCCAACACCAAGAGCAGTGTGGATTTGTCACAGTCCCAGAAAAAAAAAAATTAAAATTTGCCCGATGTGAAGGAGTTCGTAGGCAGAGTTAAGGGAACAAAAATATGTAGTGAGGCATTTAGGTACCGGCAACGTTAGGCAACTGTTATTTGTAGGACTGAAGAGGGAAAGAAAAAAAATACCCAGAAACGTCCTTTTGTTTACAACCTCCCAGGAGAACCTGAACTGGGGGAAAAAGAACTCTCTAGTCGCTCACTGTGACGGTCAAGCAGCTGCACATAAAAGTACAGCCCCAAAGCGAAGGAGAGCGGAGGGATTGATCTCCTCTCCCCTCCAGTCGCGTGTAGGTGTGCCCATTTATTAACCGAACACAGAAGCCACCCAGCATAGGCCCCCGGTGCTCATATCCATAAGGGTGAAGACTGTATACTGGGCGCGGCGAGCAAGAGCAGATGCGATGTATAAGTAGAGAGGAACACCCATATCATTCATCCACCACGTATCTTTTCGCGGTTCATCATAATGAGTCTAATTATTCTTCGGTGGTTAGACTGTCATAAACTCATTTCATGTAAGTATAAGAGGCATAGAATGTTCATTTCCAATGTGGCAATCCCCAGTTCTTTATGGCAAACAATTTCCAGGACTTGGCAGGTAGAATTATAGCATCAATGGCATCTTTGGTGTAAAACAACGGTTTTATAGTTTGGTAAATTTGCATTGCTTCATTTTCTTCACCATTATTTGTACTGAATATGATTTTTAATTATTTCATTTAATACAACCATTTTAAGGTTCTGTTTAACTTGATAGGATTTTCTTCTAAACCTGTTTCTTATCAATGCAAATTTTAATAGACATTAATATTATCTTTCAGAGCAATTAAAATATACTTTGATTTTGTCCTTGGAAGTACAAGTTTTATCACTTTTATATAGTGGTGTTATTAAAAACATGCTTATGTGTGTGTATATATCTTCAAGTTCATGAAGATCACCAGACGAGAACCTGGTAAACCCTGCCCTGGCAACCCAGGAAGGGAAGTATAAAATAATTTTTCATGTAGTATTATTTCTTGGAATATTTTGAATTTTACCTAATGCTTCCTGAGTTTTGTCTTTTGATGACATATGATGTTCATTATAAATGCATAGTACTTTTTCTGTATTTTAGCATTAAATTAATGATAAAGAATTTTATTCAAAAGTAGCACATACTTAGGCTCAAATCCAGGCACCCTCCATTTCTGAACCTTCCATCTCACCCACAAATATTCCTGTTTTATGACTTTGAACTGCTCAATCATAGTAATACTTGCTAGTGAACAGGTCTTCCTCATTCTGAGATTAAAAGAGGTAGTGATGATCCATGACAAATTTTTTCTTCTTAAATAGAACTCCAACTTGAGTCCTTTCCAGCATTTCTCTGCAGTCAGAATAAAGTGATGGTTTCAGGAAAGTTGAAATGTGGTTTAATTCTCTGAGAATATTCACTCATCCTTGAATTTTGGGTTTAATCTTTAGATGGCCATTGGAGTTGAAATACCTGTCTCAGAGTATTTGTTCACATTTCATGCAATGCTCTATAAAACATATGTAACATTTCATAAGCATTTAATAGATGTTAGTTTAGACTTATTTCTCTTTCCATCATCAAGGCTACCAAACACTTCCACCATCTTATGCTAGCTTATGAAATGGTTCTCTGTGTGTCTAGTAAGAATCATTTCCAAACTGTATGCATTTCACCTTTCTTTCATTTGAATTGCATTTGTTTGCAATAAGAACAGTTACATATTTTAGTTTTGGGGAACTGGTTCCTGTAAATATCATATCTTGCTGATTTAGTTTGCTTTCACCCCTCCCTAACCTCCTCCAGCCTCCTTTCCCCTTTACCTGATCTTCCCCATCTCCAACATGACCTTTTTTCTGTTTCCAACCATCTCTCCTCTATTTTACTGTGTATTAATATTTTAGTTTCTCATATAAGAGAAGTGACACAATACAATACTCAACTTTCTATGTCTGACTTTGTCACTTAACATTGTTATATATTAACTTCATTAGTTAATATAATATCTAATACATGGCTAACTTACCATACATACCTGTGTGCATAGTTCAACTATAAATGAATTCTAAAAATATTTACTGAACACTAATTATACAAAAAATCCCCTTGTGAACTTCAGTGATGTTAAAAGAAAGGAAGAATTCTAATGTTCAGATTTAAAAAATTGATGAAGGAGAAATAGATATATAAATAAAACATACTGAAGACATTTCTTGATGTTCCCATTGTTTTTTACACTGTTTTGCACAGCATTTTCTGCTTCTACAGCTAATTTATGAAAGTCAGTTTCTCAGATTAAATGTCACTACTGTATTCGCATTCGGGCAGGAATAACATTGTGCCTGATGGGACCTGCAGGACCTGCCTGTTTACTGCAGAGATCCTTCATTCAGTCAAGGAGCTGTCCTGGTCACTCTAATTTTCTGTGTATCACTTATGTCTCAAAAGTCAGATGCGGTTACAAACCCTTGGTTCTTCCACTTTCTTCAGTTAATTGTTGAATATTTGTGTCTCTATTCCTATGCCTACCTCTGTTTGTCTTTCTTATAAGCACTCATACAGATGCATAACTCTTCCGAAACAGTACCAGCTTTAAACAGGAAGCTGACACTTTCTTAATTAATTCATAATTCACAAGTTGCCAAAAGTGTAATGAAGTTAGCATGGTCTCATTATTATGCAGTGCTGTAGTTCCTTGTGTCCCCCCCATTTCAGATGTGCTATTTCAGGTCTACCTGGAGTAATAAATGGGCTAATGTTGGACCATATATCTGTTACAACCTGCTACTCTTGCTACACTAAGATCAGGTGGAAGCTTTGAAATTACTTCATGTAAGTGCTTGATTAAATTCTTAGACAAGAGCCATTCTTCTCCCCAATCTCTCTATGGGGAAGAGATGTTCATTTTCGTCTTCCAGTTACAAGAGCTTTTCAAGGTGGAACAAGTGGTCTGCGATTTTGATTGCTGTGGAGAGGACGAGTAGGATAAGAACTTAGAAGAGACCATTGAATTTGTTAATTAGTAGGTCTTTGGTGTATTGAGCTCTCAACAACTGTAGTTTTGTAAAAGTGGTAGGAGGAAAAATAACAAAAGTAGGTTGAGACTGGTTGAAAAGTCAGTGGACATAATAATATTATTTTGAGGATTTTTGCCAGTTAACCTAAAGAAAGATAAAATGGAGATTTGGGAAATACTAGTTGGAAAACTTTATTTTAAAATATCAAAACTGAGAATGCTTAGTATACACGGCCAATAAGAAATTATACTTTTATGTTTAAAAATTACTTAAATCTGTAAGAATTATTATCAGTGAAAGCAATTTGTGTGGAAGCCAACTTACCTCATGATATGGCTACATCTCTAATTTCACTGAAAATGTGTACAGAGTACTCTATATGCTGATCTGATTTTTGGAATGACTTGCTTGTACAACAAAAATCACAATTAAACTCTCAGGGTTGAGTAGGACTTTTCCACCCTTCTGTCACTTCTGTCCTGAGCTTTGGGGAAATCCTTAAGTCTCTATGAGTGCCCTTGAGCAGCTATCATGGTAGATACAATGGGGAAATGAGGTCTGTCACAGTTCTGGCAATGTTCCAGCAGCAGAAAACTGATCTACTTTAAAGGGCACCTCGTATCTCACAGAACAAGGGCCCTATGTTCAGGTCCCCTCCACTCTAGCTCCAGTTCACACAGCACAAATTCCTCACAAGCAAGGCGTGGAAGCAAAAGGAAAATTCTTTCCTATAGCCAAAAATGAGGGATCAGGCAGCAGATATCCTTCCTTGTTTATTCAATGGTTTTTCCACTAAATTTTTATCTGTAGGACACTTTATTTACCATGTGGGCCAGTAAACCAAACATTGCTCACTGAAAGCACTGCCGAGAGATAGCTGGGGAAAGATAAAATCCTGATCACTAAGGAATGTGGGCTTTGGGTCAGTTGGACTCAGTTTTGATCCCGCTGTAATGTTTGCTGGGAATTCAAAGTCAAATTGCTTAACCAAAGGTACTCTTAAGTCTCCTCATCTGTGACATAACGGTAATGCTCTCTTTATCCTAGAATTCTTGTGCAAAGGACATGACATCCTATCAAAGATTTTAGCTTAGTTAACGGTGCTGAGTAAAACCTCATTAAGTTAAAATGTATTAATAGGTCCTGCTCTCATTTAATTTTTCTATCTTGTACTGATATTGAACATGAATTCATATACATTTGCGTAATCATTTTTAGTGTTCTTTTGAAACATGCAGAAAGATGTGCTTGGTCAAGACTAGTAATAAATAAAGAAGAATAGTACAAACATAAATATCTGTACACATTGGTGCCTGTACAGTGCTTGAGGTCACATTTATCCTTTGTTGTGTTCATGAAAATGAAAGTTATAGCAGT
The DNA here is from genome assembly GCA_004027595.1 of Dinomys branickii. Lineage (NCBI taxonomy): Eukaryota > Metazoa > Chordata > Mammalia > Rodentia > Dinomyidae > Dinomys > Dinomys branickii. The sequence continues at coordinate 10,112 of PVLD010003979.1, forward strand.
AATGAGAAGTAGTCAGCAGTATTATAAGCTGAAGGCTGAGGTGCTTTCAGTTTATATTTGTTGTCAAAACATAATTACATGTTGTAAGAACATAATTTCTTATAAAATATATAAAACATGACTGACTTCAATTGTTTCTTTAAAAAGGGCTCCATCATAAAATGTGACTGAAAATATATTGTGCCCTTTTTTGTCTCTGAGATTTGGAAAACACATTACATCAAACAAGGTGAAAAAAAGCTTTTAAAATAAGAACCTGATTAATCTAGAATTTTCATCCATGGATTGAAATGCAGCAATACTAATGTTCTGCAGAACCCACTCAATAAAACGCTGGAGCAGTCTGAAGTAGGAGTTTTTTGTTCTATCTGTGACCACTTTGGCTACGTTTCTAAATATGTAAAACCTGTGCCCCTTCTGAAAATTTGCATGGTTGAAGTAGGACCTGACTGCAGTTGTAAAGCTAATGGAGACAAAGGCACAGGAATAAGATCTGCCACGCTGTGCTTTGTTCAGGTCAGTGGTCAGAGCTATTGAGAAAAGGAAACTCGGCGGAAAGCCCCAGTATAGTTTTTCTTATGTATAAAATATAAATGTACCCGGCCATCCTGCCTCAGATAGTGTTTCTTTTTTCTACAAAATTTGTTTATACTGTGTAATCTTTTCACACTCGCCCCGTAACAGAAAGGATTGAGGAGAAGCAAAAGTTATCTGCGAGCTCTTATAACTCTGACCCCATAACCCTCAGTGCAGCTGACCACCAGAGATGTCTCCATGCTGTGATATTGCACTGCAGTTTGACCCTGCTTTGTTGAAAAAGAAAAACAAATTGTATAACTGTGCTTCTTAGCAAGCAGCATTTCCAGAAATAATCTCCTTTGATGTCTTCTATTCCAAGGGTGATTGATACATTTGCAGTATCCATTTTAGGCCAAACACAGTTGGTCAATGTTTAGCACCAGTTACAGCCTTGAATGCCATAGATGTATTTGTTTCATCATTGTGGTTTTTAAGATAGGAAATGCTTTCAAAACCTCAAGGAATTTAGTTGAATTTTTATTTTCCCACCAGTGTATCATATTAAAGGAGACTATTTCATCTTCTTTAAAACAGCCCTGAACAGAGACATCTCTAGTTTAGAAAATAAGAGGAATTGATTTATTTGTGGCCTTATATTGCTCATTCATTTATGATTTATTTAGTATTAGTCAACTGAGCTTAAAATATAAGAATTACAAGTTTTTGATCTTTTGAAAGTGGACAATTAGTAGAGGAAACAGACCTTCAAATGAAGTAATTCCAATTCACCACAAAAATGGACATAATAAAATAAAGCATTTTTATAAAGACTTGTGATAATCCACATTGTAAAAATACTTTTATGTTATTGGAGAAGAAGATGTAAAGTGGAAAGGACTAACTTTGACCTCAGACCAAATTCACAGAGGGAATTATTAGAGCTTAACAGGTGAGTAGGAATTCTAATGTTATAAGATGTGAAAGGCGGAAGTCACAGTAATCATGTGTAACATATAGAAATTTCACAGTTCTTACAATACAAATACTTGGAACTATGACACCAAAAACTGCAAGTTTATAAATTGAAAGTAACATTAATTAAATAGATTTTTATGAGAGATCCACAGGCCTAATTAAATTTAACATTTGAGGTAGTTTAGAATTGTTAACTGATTTGGAATACAGAAATATTAGTTGACCTGGAATATTAGCAAAATAACTGGTTTCGTGAAAACATGATTCCAGATTTGATAATACTGAATTTGAATCCCTGTGTGTACACACACACACACACACACACACACACACACACAGTGTGTACATATGTACATTGAAAGAGAACTACATATACTAGATACTGATAGAAAACATAAATTTCATGATTTGATGGCAAATTGGACGGATGATGACAAACGAGAAATAAAGAGCAAGCGTTTCACAAGTGTTCATAAGAATAAATAAGCCTGCAACTCATCATACTTGTCAAGTGAATGAATGTGCACCAAGGAACCCAAAATGACTCCTATAACTATGCATTATGCAATTTGGAAGTATGTAGTGCTATTTATTGAAATGGTTTTCATAGGAGACAACATTAAATAAATTTCAGTGCTAATGATCAACAACAATGAGGAAAGTTGAAGGCAAAACAGGATAATTAAAAATATCCTTCTCCGAATGTTAGAATAAGACAGAGAGAGTATATCTTCTACCGTGGTTGGAGGAGAAAGTACAGAACACAAGTTTATCTTTTATTTAGGTTGGTATATTTAGATATGAGTAATAAAAGTAGTTACTTAATAACTGCCTATATTTAATAACATAAATAAAACACTGTTAGTATATGAATACAAGAGCAGAAGTACAATACTTATCACAGCTTAACGCAAGTTCCAAAAATGTACACCAGCTATGCATAACATATGATAGAAATCCAACAAGGACAAAGCATGAGTAGCCTCTGACATTTTTAGGGTCCAGTTGAGAATGATGAACACTAAATGCCCTATTTTACAAGCCATACCATCACTCCCTGTACTGCAAGCTGTCTGGACACCATCACAACATTAGATGCTATCCTGGTACACATGATTTAATGCTGTCACCAATGAAAGATAGTACAAGAAAAATTCTCAAGTGAGTCTAAAATACTAGAAAGAAAATGGTTGAAATCATTCACCATGGATATAAGTTTCAGCGAGTAAGAACTAGAATTAAAACAACTGTGCAATATGAAGAAAGTAGAGAGACCAACACATTGACAGGGCTGTTGAGATTGGAGAACAGGAAAATGGGAGTTAATGAGAAGCAAGCTGGTAACAGAAACGACATCAATTTACTAATTAAAGATACACGAGTTTCTGATGAAAACATATGACCACTCCTGTCTGTACCCATATCATTCTATAACTCAAAAGTTACATGACATTGGGCTGGCTGCCTCATATTTCCAACCCCTTGCCTTTTCAGTACAATTCTGTAAACCAGGGCTTCTCAACATTTGGCTTTGTTATAACTGTCCAGCTAGTGTGTTTACCACAAGGCTGTAATTTGTAGCGTACCTATGGGCAATTTGTTTTCATAGGTACCATGTCTAATGGGATAATACATGTCAAGGGTACTTGGTATACAGCAGAAAATTGGATACTAATTTCTTAGCTCCTGTAAATAAGCATTTGCTTGTTGTTGTTCTCTGAGCAAGTGACATGGACAAGTGTAAGGAATCAAAATGGCAGGATTCAGAGAGGAATTCTAATTATCCAAGTTAGCTGCTCTGTGCTCATTTAAAGATCTTGCACTCTTAACATTCATTCCCAGTCTTACTCAAGAGATGAGAACTTGATCTAATACTGCAGTATGAAAGGAGGACTTCTCCAGCTTCCAGGAGAGTCACCCACATCAGGCCGAGTGCTGAAAAATACACTTTTTAAAATATGGATGAAGAACTCGAAAGAACTAAGTGATGGGAAGGAGGCTATGATAGAACTTGGGAAATTCTTAAAGAAGATGAATCTGGCTCACTTAAAACTATGAGAGAAGATATTCTTTTCAAGCAAAGAAAAAAAGAGTATTTGAACACCATGGACAAGTTCGACTTGGAATGATGCTCCACCTTTATGTGGTAGAAGACGGATCAAAGACAATGGAAGACCAAATTTTAAAGCCTAATAGATGTGTACACTAACGTTGTCGGAGTACTTCATAGAAGAGTATTTTGATCAAAATCCTATCAGTCAGACTGGAATAATTGTAATTAAGAGTAAAAGATCTGAAAAGCTGACTGAACTCTCAGGAAACCCGAGGAAACACATAACATCTTTGAAGAAAGCTGTGGATATGACTTGTCATGGAGAACCATCCCTTTATAATTCTTTAAGTATGGCCATGCAGACTCTAAAACACATGCCTGGACATACAAGTACAGAAGTCCTCATCATATTTAGCAGCCTTACAACTTGTGATCCATCCAATATTTATGATCTTATTAAGACCCTGAAAGTGGCTAAAATCTGAGTGTCTGTCACTGGACTGTCCACGGAGGTTCAGGTGTGCACTGTGCTCGTGTTGGAAACCTGCACATATACCATGTGATTTCAGATGAAAGCCATTACAAAGAATTACTAACACATTACATTAGTCCTCCTCCTGCCAGCTCAAGTTCTGAATGCTCACTCATTCATATGCGGTTTCCATAGCATACCATTGCTGCTTTGATCAAGATGCTTTCAGCGTGGCACACCCCGATAAGAGTTCTGAAGCAGGGCTTATGCTAGGCAGCTATTTTTGCCCAGTGTCAGGCAAAGTACTGTGAGCTTCCTGTTGACTGTAAAATATGTGGTCTTACTTTGGTTTCTGCTCCCCACTTGGATCGGTCTTACCATCATTTATTTCCTTTGGACGCTTTTCAAGAAATTCCCCTAGAAGAATATAAAGGAGAAAGATTTTGTTATGGATGTCAGGGGCAACTGAAGGACCAAAATGTGTATGTTTGCACTGTGTGCCAGAATGTGTTCTGCGTGGACATAATGTTTTTGTTCACGACTTTCTCCACTGTGGTCCTGGCTGTATTCACAAGATTCCAACTCTTTCAGGTATTTGATTCTAACATGAGTACACATTGTGTGTTAAAAAGTAATTTGTTCTGAGCGTGGTGGTACCTATAATCCCAGCACTCAGGAGTCTGGTGCAGGAGGATCACTATGAGTTTGAGACCAGCCTGGCCTACATAGCAAGTTCAAGGCCAACATGAACTACATAGCAAGACTCTGTCTCAAAAATAAATAAATAAATAAATAAATAAATAAAAGATATTTGGGACCATAAGTAAGGTGATTCTTTAGAAGAAGCCCCAATTAAAATATGAAGAACAGTTAAAGAGAAAAATCTAATTTAAGAAACTTTTTGTGGCTGGATGTGGTGGCATATACCTGTAATTCCAGCACTCTGGAAGGCTGAGGCAGAGCAACACCATGAGCTTGAGGCCACCCTGAGCTATACCTGTAGAGTGAACTCAAGGTCAGCTTGCACTACACAGTTATGAATATTTACATAACTTTTTGTTATGAAAATATTTACTAAAGTTTTTGTTTCTCATCACAAAAACGCTTAGAATTCAATAGTATTTTATTCAACTAATTTTGTTTTCTATTATTTGGAGTCATGTATTCAAAATCCTTATGCATTATTATGTGTGAATTATTTATAATGATGAAATTGATGTGATAATGCCCTTATAATTGAAGTAAATTAAATGTTCATGATTTATTTTACTTTATTTAGTGTAAGGAGACATTAAGAACATATTGTAAGAGGGAAACTGAGCAATGGTTATGAAATTTTAACACGTATGAAATGATATACTGCTGAAAAAAAAAGAAAGTAAGACTTCTTCAATATTTATGAAGAGTTTTTACTAGAGGATTGATTTGCTGTATCATTACAAGGATAAGGCTTTGGAATTACTCTCTTACATTCATTTACCTGTATATTGTGATTCTTTTACCATATACCTCTTTTCCCTGGTTGTTCCTATATACTAATTATCATCAATAACTACAGAGCTTTTTCTGCTGCATAGCAAGCATAGACACAATTTAAAATCCTTTATAGAAAATAAGTATTTTCAACAACTATGAGTTACACTATAAGGAAGACACAGAAGAAGATAACTTGCCTTTTTTTTCATGTTTGGACTTGACTGTGCTACTTCTATGTTGCTTCCTTAGAAAAAAATTTGGATTATGTCTAAAAGTTTGTATTCAAATGATAAACTGTTAATATTTAACATTTCTATCTTGCACAATGAAAGTGATGAAGAACTATATATACAACTATGTATGCGTATATAATTTCTATAATTGTACATGTGATTTAATGCTCAGTTTAAGTATAAACAAATTTTTAAGCGTGGTTTTATATAGTTTCATTGTATAAAAGAAAAAATGAATTCTTCAAAATTGTTACAATTATTTCTGAGGAATGCATTTTATTTTATTTTGTTTTGAGACAGGGTCTCACTGCATTTCAGGCTAGGCTTCAAACTCACTATGTAGCTCTGAGTGGCCTCAAACTCAGGGAAATCCTCTTGCTTCAGCTGCCCTAATGCTAAGATTGCAGGTATGAGCCACATTGCCTGGCACAAATTCATTTAAAATGAGCCTATCTGTTGGACTTTTATTTAATACATCTTGAGCAAAACCGTAGATACTGCCGTTAAAGGTACTTTTGCAGTTGAATAAAGAACGTGTTGTTATATAAAGTGATCAGCATTGAAATTAATCAGAATTTATGTGCTTCCTTGTTTTTCTCAGAAAGAACTAATTTCACAAAGCCATGCTTTCTCCTGGGATTTGCTCCACCCTCTTCTTCCAGAACCACAGTAAGATGCACAGATGATGCTCGTGTTCACCTGTTTCCATAAAACCACAGGTTTTCTTCCTTTTCTTTGACTTTCCTCATTATGAGCATTAGGACCTTAGTCATGGGTTAACTGTTCTTTCCAATGAACAAAGCCTAGACAGCAAGTAAGACAGCCAATTAGTATTACTTTCCAAAAGTCTATTTTTATCTTTCTATTCTGTGAGTGTCAAGATTTTACGCATTCCCAAACCCTGATACCTCAGCCACTCCTGATTGACTTATTGTTCATTTGGAGAGAATAGAAAGTAGTTTCTACAGAAAAAAAGGACTAATTAGGAGTCCCTGAGGACTGAAAAGGTAGTAAAAAGACAACTTCAAGGTTGTCGTTCTCTCCAAGTTTTTACTTTCTTTTCTTCAGAATTTCCTATCTATAAGAGAAAGGTTAATGGTATCTCCTGGCACAGAAGTAAATTCACCACAATACTTCTTTTGCAAAGTCTGGTTTATTCTTTACCTGTCTCTTTTTCTGATAACATCAAAGTAAGAAAAAAGATATCATGTTCCTCAAATTTATAGATGTAAGAGGTGAAATTTTTGCTTAAGTATAGCTTTCATACTGAAGTACTCTCCTTTATTCCAATGTTCCATTTATATATTTAAATGGTTTTCTTCCCCCAGGAAAATGCCACTGATTACTATTACTTTGTTTTGCTTCTGACCTGAAACTAAATTGTGCTATTTTTTAAAACACAGCCATTCAAAAGAGAAATACCTCAATCTTGCATTACAACTAGTCTTCTGCTCCAGCAGCTGTCAAAATCTCTCAATTAATCCAGAATAGTCGCCATATTTTCTCACCAGCTAGGCTCCAGTATAAATCTCAAATATTTAATAACTATTCACAAAGTTCTCCATAGCAATTACAAGTTAAAACTGAATACAATGACATCAGTATACAATATTCAGGATCCTACTTGCTCTTATGGAAATAAATTTGTGACCCACATGTAAAACTTTTGTGGAGTAAGAAAGTGAATTATGTTTTGTTTCCTACCTTTAGTATTAATCATTACTCTGAACATATGTTCTCATAACTTACAACATGATAGATTTCTTTTTGATTAAACTTTGTGAGTTATATTTGCTGAGGTCAAAGGAACCATGACTTCAGTTTCATCTTAACACAGAGCTATTCTTTTGCTGTAGCTATTGTGAAAGACCCTCCTTTTGAGAGAAAAAGAAGTAACTAAGTTGTATATTATGTTGTATTTCTTCTCGTTTTACAACTAGGTTTCAAGCATAGAATTTTCATACTGTTTAGTTGCGTCATAAATGACAATGTGGAAACCAAACAGATTGAAGATGAAAACCCTGTGAGAAGAGAAAAAGAAGCAGTAGTTTCTGGGAAAACACTAAACCTGTCCTTTGTGCACTCCACCTATTAATAAATTTCATGATAACCTTATTTTTAAAAATCAAGAATAAAGACCAAGAAAAGAAAGTATCTAAAAGAAGGAATAGCACATGAAAAAATAAACAATTCCCTTGTTTTTTCATGTTAGCTGAAGTAAAAGTGAAATAATTATTCCTATGTATACCTTGCCTCAGATTACATGGCAATAAATTTGACTTCAAAAATCAATTATCAATAGACATCCTTAAAAAGTCTTGAAAAGCTGTTATCTCTCTGTTGCGTCTACTAGTGACTCACAATTATATATGCACATTTTCACTAATTAGAAAACCTCCTCTACAGAAATAAAAGGAGCTCTTACTAAGCATCTCAAACACTGTTTGTGACAATAAAAACAGAAAATATTTCTAATATTATTCACTCAAGAAATGATTTAATAATGTCTACTACCTAGACATTATTGTCTAAAAAATACCTTGAAGCATTTCCAAAGAATGCAGTAATCTAATACAACAAAATGAAACAGTTGCATGATAAATTAAGTTAAAAACAATGCAAAGCCTGTGTTCACTATTTACGAGAAAAGTGTGTGTGTGTGTGTGTGCGCGTGTGTATGTGTGCGACAGAGAGAAAGAGAGTGAGAGAGAGGAGTGAGAGATGTGGATGCAAAACTACTTCAAATCTATAATTAATGAAATGTAATTCTAAAAAGTTGTCACTGACTTTAATCACTATTTTACTATATTGTCAACCGGTGGAAATTCAATTTCAAACATATGTGAGAGTTAATTAGTAAATTTAGCCTAATTCTTTTATTCCCGGGAATTTCATCGCAATTTGAGATGTTCTGTACCACTAAGACACTACTAGAGCATGCATATCTAATACTGCGCCCTTGGCATCTACCCCTGCTAGAGCATGGCAGGATTTATTCATCATTATATGAGCTAAAGTTATCATTCCATACAGTTGGAATTTGTGGTTCCCTTCCATATTAATTAACTTTCTTGTGCTGACACATAATACTCAGTAATCCCAACTTAAAAGAGAAGAGGTTTGATTTGTCTCAGAGTAATTTAGCCAATGGCTGTCTGTTCCAAAAAACAACATAGTGGAAGGACACGGTGGAGGAAAACTGCTCACCTTAGGATAACAAAAGCAGAGTGCTGTGCTCTGGGTTGATAATACAGGGCACATAATTTGTAGCATTATTTTATAGTAGTCATCCGAAGAGTCAAATACAAAAGAGTGCAGTAAACTTTCCACACACTAGAGACACAAAGAATCTAACTGAGGGCTTAGATCCCATGGCACAGTCCTGCACTGGTCCAGCCGAAGACCTAGAGCCCATAACAATGCCCTCCACTAGTCCAACTGGGGGCCCAGAGCCCATGATAATGTCTCATGCAAGTCTGTATCAAAGATCTGCACTGAGAAGGCCCTAGGATCAGTGATGAAAGCTAGAAAGTCTGTGCCAGTGGAATCAAAGACCTGTGCTTGCAGGCTAAGGGGTCTGCTCTGGAGCCAGGAAGCTATGCTCAAAGTTAAGATCAGAGTTCCCCTGAGAGGTACCATAGCCATTCTCAGTGGCAATGAGGTCCTGAGGTCCTCAGATGGTGAGAACAGCTGAGTCCATATCAAGAGAGCCAGGATGACAAGCTTCTCCAGGAGCTTAAACAGTGCACCATCCTCCCCTCGGGAGCCAAGAAGTTATGCTCAAAGTAAGGAACAGAACTCCCCAAAGTGCACTGCACCGTGCCCAGCTGGAGCTGAGCACCAAGGTCCTGAGCTCCTCTGACAATGAGAACAGCCAAGACTCTATCAGGAAAGCCAGCAATAACAAGCTCCTCCAGGAGAACCAACAGCCCCAGGACAGTGAAGAACACTCCCTGTATATTATGTATATTAATTCACTGATCAGTACACTGTGGGATCCTTCTGCTTTCCAAAACCCTCACCTCTGAATACTTTAGACTTTGCAAGAACATTCTGTATCTAAACCATAACACTCTGTTCCAGTGCGTGAAAAACTCATCCCCATCTCATTATATAAACTGTACTTAATTCACCTCTAATAGCCACCAAAGTATTGATAGTTTTTAGCAGTATTTAAAAGTTCACGCACAAAGTATCTTATGATACTAAAAGGAAACTTAATTTTAAGCCTCTGTGAAAGTCTAAAAGAAAGTTAAATACTTCTAATACCACAAAATGACACAGGTAAACATTTGCAACCTAAAATAAAGGAAGAAGAGAATGGATAGTAATCAGATCAAAGACTTACAGAATTTTAGCAAAGCAAACATTAAATTCTATATTCCATGTTTAGCACCGAGGTCAGGTTGTGGCCAGACATGAAAGTCAAAGGGCTTGATCAGCCCCGCCTGTACAGCCCTGCTACATGCAGTGCACATGGCCTTTCTCTTGTCTCCCTGGGGCTGACTTTTCCTGTAGTTTCCTCAGGCATCTTCACTCCTTGGGGATGCACTATACCTTCAGCTTCACTCCAACAGGTTCCTGCATCACAATCCTAGGACCATAGAGCTTGTCTTTCCAGATAGTCCTTTGCTCTCTTGTGGAAGCCTCCATGACTCTGCAGCTTTTACATTCTATATGCCTGTAAAGCACCACTACGTTCATGATCTCAAGATCTGCCACAAGCACAAGCAGCTGCCACTTCCCATCACTACAGCAGCCTGAACACAGTGAAGTGAACTCTAGGAAACCAATTTAGTGGGTAGTCCTTCTTGAGCAGGGGGCCCAGTGGCTGTCTTCTCAAATGAACATACTTCTGTGACTTTGAGCCTAGGAAGGGTGGGGTCTTGCTGATTCATCTGATGACCTGAAGTCATCTTTTTCTTGTCCTTGTACACAGTACTTCATTTTTAACATGCTAATTTCTTCAGCAACTACATCATCTTTGGCCCCAACTTTACATGTAGATTTTTTCTGGACCAAAATTAAAGTTTGTAAAATTTTTTTTCCTGTCTTTTGTCATCAATTCTCTACATCTGATTAAAGCAGCTAGCAGTACTCACGCCACAGCCTAAATCTTGGGCTATCTTGAAATTTCCTATTCCAGATTAATCCACAGACCTTAATCTCAGTTTTCTGCAGTGTCTCAGTGCTTGGGGAAAATGCACACAAATTTCCTGCCCTAGAACTCCACAAAAACCATCTAGCTCAAGTATCACTGCAATTACCAAAATCTCCTTGGTCTGGTCTTTATTGTCTGTGTATCTGTCAGCAGTCTCATCTACAGATTTGACTAGGACAAGCCATCAGTTCCTTCTTAATGCATTCTATGTCTTCTCTAGTTTGACTCTTCAAGCTCCAAACTTATCCCACAAGCCATTTCCAAAGCTTCTGTACTACATGGTCCAGTATGTGCAAAACAATGATCCCACTTCTGATAGCTATTTTATGTATTAGTCAGATTTCCTGTTTGTAGAACCCAAAGGAGGAGTGGCTTACTTTGGCTCAGTGTTCAGCTGATTTGGCCTATGTTGTCCTGGTTCCATGGCATAAACATCAAAGCAGAAATGCATGATGGAGGAAAGCTCACTGAATGGCAGAGGAAGAAGAGAAAAGGAAGCAGATGGGGAGAGTGATATACACATCAAGCATAGGCCCAGTGACATACCTCTTCCAAAAGTCCCAAAGTGAACATATGAGTATTTTGGCAGACATTCTAGAAGTAAATTGTGACAGTTGGCTATGGAAGCAAAGTACTTACAAGCAGACGGTTTTTTGGGTCAGAAGTTAGTACATGTAGAACAGGTTTACTCATGTGGTAATGTTCAGGGACTTCCTTCCCAAGATTAACAAACCAAGTAAGACCAGGAGAAAACTAAAAAATTATTAGATCACATTTAACAGCAGCTAAGATTGAAGTCAAAGTGAGCCTGGGGAAGGAACACAGATAAATTTCATACTGTAGATGTTGAATGACTCTGTGGAATCAATATACTCTTTAATATAAGGTATGATTATTGTTTTTCATTGGAAGTTGTAAAAGTCTTAATTTTTTCTTTATTATTATTCAAACTATAAATTCATGAAGGAATAAACCAATTACCTGCCTGTGATTAAGGACTCCCTAAAGAATTTTGTTATGGTGATATTACCATATCTAACAAAGAAGCCAGAATCATGTTCGAGCTTGAGGATTTGACATTTAGTGCTTCAGACTTTAAATTTCTACTGTGCAGGCTTTAAATAGGAAAATACATAGCAATAAATAATGATTTAGCTCTTAACGAACACTTAGAATTTCCAAATTAAGAAGAGAGATTCTAAGGACATAATACTTGAACTCTGGTATCTCTAAGTCATTGTGGAAATTATAAGATTGAAAATCAGCACCTACAAACCCTTGCTCCAAGAGATGCAGACCAGTAATTAGGGTGACCCGATGATCAAGTGTGAGGTCGGGGCTAGGGAAGACAAGTGGAGGTCGCTTCTTTTTTTTTTTATTTTTATTTTAGAAACATAAAAGTACAAAAACCTATTGACAAACGGACACCCATTATCATAGAAAATAGTACAATCACAGCTAATCTATAGACAAGGTGATAAAACAGTAGTTGTTGCTTTATCCATTGATATCTTCGAATTGTAGATGTATGGACCCATATACAGACATGCAAATTTAGTCAGACAGTTTATCCTCTCAGCAACAGAAAAAAAAACAAAAAACAAAAAACAAAAAAAAAAAAACCACAAGAACCAAAAATCCAAAGACAAGAAAGAAAACAGGCATACATCAAGAACAG